>BLSH010099361.1:639799-654412 GCA_018402905.1 Glandirana rugosa | reverse complement strand
AACTACTTCTTCCAACAGTGTAGATTTAAACCTCCGCCTGTTTATTTTAGTACTCCTTTTCTTAGAACTAACTGACTTAGTTTATCCTAAACTTCACAAGTCAAAGTGATCCACCTTTTTAGATCTTTCAAAGATTTTAATTTTCATTTCGACAATGGAACGAGTACACGGGGGTGACTGGTTGATTGACAGTGGAACGGTAGGGAAGGGAATGCGATGAAGATTTAAACGTAGGGCATTGATCACAACTCGCTTGGGCCTGACATTGCAAGCCCAGGGATGGCTTGAAAGCCCACAGGCACCGTGCCTGGGCCTGGGCCTGTAAAGTTGACCGAACCCGAACGATTTTTGAAATGTCCGGGTCCGGGTCCGTGCCACGGACACCCGAAAGTTCGGTAGGGACCCGAACGTTACAGTCCGGGTTCGCTCAACACTAGTTACGGGATGCAAATTTAGAAGTAGCGTAAGGGAAGGGATGGCAAGGTGACAGTTAGTTGGTCAGTGGGGGCACATGAGCAAGGTAACAGCTTTACTTTTAATTTTAGAAACTTTCTAGATTTTTCCACCTAGTGAAACTGAACACTTCAAATCCTATTTGATTCAGTCAATCAAGATTCTTTTCCTCATGATTTTATTTGTCCGCCTCCAAATTTAGATGTGACAACCTTCTTCATCAATCATCAAAGCTTTTCCGTTAACCTATTTATTAAGTTGTCTTAAACCATCTTTTCTCAATAATACATATGTGCTGTATGTAAGTGTTTTTATATCTCTTTAAATAAAAACTGAACGTATAAAAAAGCAAAACAAAAAGAAAACAAACCCAGGTTCACTGTGCACAATGTGTGTACAAAGTCTAAACATGTTTAAAGAATAACTTCCCCATTGTTTTGAAATTCAATTGCTCAACCCCAACTTTAAATGCCTTTTACCTCACTTGTTATACACTTAGGTGCATCAACCATGAGGAGTCCAGACATCCATAAGGTAAGGAACCCTCCAGGTGCATGATTTAAAGTGATGAGAGGGAGTGTCAATCTCTTTTATGAAGGTCCTTCTTTGAAAGACAGCACATGCAATGGGCTGTTTTACTAAAAACATGATGTGATAGTGGTAATGACATGGTGTATGGGTAGAAGTAGGTTTCAGAAACCTGAATACTGAGGAAGAGAAAGTGAGGATTAGTGACATTTAAGTTGAAGGTGAGGTTCTCCTTTAAAGCCCAGTTCTGGGAAACACAAATAGTATCACTTGCAGCAGAGCTGTGTCCATACTGCAAGTGTAGGAGGCCTAGAAAAAAGGACTTACCTGATTCTCCACTCCTCACCACAGCATCATCTTCCCCATGCTCCAGTGGTCTAAGGTCCTGGCATCATCACGACCAAATGCAGATATATAACAAAATAATACCAAGGGATAGTCTATCCCTAGGGTGTAAGGGAGTGTCATCTGCTGGGGGAATTTTAACTTTTTTGTCTGAGTGTTTTATTCGTCCCAAGCAAGTTTGAATGCACATATTATTGACCGATTCACTAGCTATGCTGGAGTCTATTTCAAGCATCAACTACACTTTCAGTAAAATAATAAGCTTTCCAAGGTTAGGTTTGAACTTTCCTTCTGCTGGTTTGAGGCCATGTCCTGGCTTTCTTGATATTAGCTTCCCTTTGAAAATACTACCCTCCTGAACCTTATTTACACTGTTAATTTATTTAACGGTTTTAACCACTTCAGCCTCGGAAGAATTTCCCAGGTTAGGACCAGAGCACTTTTTGCGATTCGGCACTGCGTCACTTTAACTGACAATTGCGTGGTCGTGTGACGTTGTACCCAAACAAAATTTGCGTCCTTTTTTTCCCACAAATAGAGCTTTCTTTTGGTGGTATTTGATCCCCTCTGCATCATTTCTGATCACCACTATAAACAAAAGAAGAGCGACCATTTTGCAAAAAAACCCAAATTTCTTACTTTTTGCTAAAATTCAAATCCAAAAAAAATTATAAAAAAACATTTTTTTTTCACCAGTTATGGCCGATTTAGATTCTTCCTCATATTTGTGATAAAAAAAATCGCAATCTGCGTTTATTGATTGGTTTGCGCAAAAGTGGCCGCGTTTACGGATGGTGAGAATTAATTTCTGGGGTTTTTATTGTTTTTTTTTTTTTTTTACTAGTAATGGCGGCGATCTGTGATTTTTAGTGGTACTGCGATATTGCAGCGGACATGTCGGACATTTTTGACACTTTTTTGGGACCAATGACATTTATACAGCGATCAGAAATTTAAATGTCCACTGATTACTGTATAAATGTCATTGGCAGTGAAGGGGTTAACCTGCAGGGGGAGATCTAGGGGTTAACTGTGTTCCCTGGGTGTGTTATTACTGTGGGGGGGTTGGGCTACCATGGGCATGAGAGATCTAACTGATCCCAGTGACAGGGATCAGTAGATCTCCCATGCCCCCACTAACAAAGCGGGGAACCGCCGTGTTTACCCCGCTCTTTGCCTGTGGCCGCTCATCGCGGCTCGCCGGCGGACATCGGGCCTGCCCGAGCCGCAGGCACACTCCTCGGGAGTGTGGCGGCGTGCGCGCCCCCTAGCGGCCATTCGCAGATCGCTGCCTTTTTACGGTGAATCGCAGCCAGCGTCCACACTGCCGCCGTAAATAGACGGTAGGCAGTGTGGAACTGGTTAATCATGTTACATCTTTTCCTTCTTTCCTCAAGACTGTACATGTTAGGTTTCTGAAATCTCCTCTAAAATGGTTTATCCCCCCAAACTTCCAAATTTTTTGTTGCCATTTCTGGACTTGTTCTATCTTATCAATATATTTTTGTAAGTGAGGTCTCCATAACTGGACACAGGATTCTTACATGAGGTCTAACTAAAGACCTATATAGGGAAATCGGGACTTCCTTCTTCCTACAGGTAATCTCTCTGGTGATACATCCTAGAATTTTATTCCCACTGCCTGGACACACTACTTGCTCATTTTGCAATCATTTGAAATAAATACCCCCAAATATTTTTTTTCTCTGTAGTTCTGGAAAACACTGAACCCTTAATTTTGTACTCTATAAATAAATTATTTTTCCTGAGTCTGTTATTTTACATTTAGAAACATTGAACTGCAGTAACCACCAACCTTTCAGCAAAGCCGGAATAGCCTAAATCACCAAAAAGATATACATTACCCACCAAATCTTTAGTTATATTGCTTATAAATAGATTAAATTAACAGGGCATAGTACAGAGCTGTTTGGTACACCACTAGTAGTGACTGGTTTATGTTCCAAATGAACCCCATTTACAACTACATGCTGATATCTATCCTTTAGCCAACTGCATATCCAGTGAACCACCTAAGTGCTTTTACTTTCCCTTTGATTAAACAAGCAGAATTGAAATTTAATATGTGATATAAATGTAGTTAATACATTTAACTCACGGTGAATCCAATTTACCAGTTTCACCACTTCAGTCCCAGAAGGATTTACCTCCTTTCTGACCAGAGCATTTTTGATATTGCACTGCATTGTTTTAACTGACAACTGCGCGGTCATGCAATGCTGTACCCAAACAAAATTGCCTTTTTTTCCGACAAATAGAGCTTTCTTTTGGTGGTATTTGATCACCTCTGTGTTTCTTATTTTTTGCGCTATTAACAAAAGAGAGCATCAATTTAAATAAAAAACAATATTTTGTAATTTTTGCTATAATATATATATAAAAAAATGTAAAATAACTAATTTCTTCCTCAGTTCAGGCTGATATATATTCTTCTACATATTCTTGGTAAATAAAATTGCAATAGGAATATATTTATTGGGTTGCGCAAAAGTTATTGCATCTACAAACTATGGGAATAGATTTATGGCATTTTATTTTTTATTTTTTTTACTGGTAATGGCGGTGATCTGCAATTTTTAGTGGGACTGCGGCATTGCAGTGAACAGATCGGATGCTTTTGACACTTTTTTGGGACCAATGACATTTATACAGTGATCAGAGCTTTAAATAGTCACCGATTACTGTATAAATTTCACTGGCAGGGAAGGGGTTAAACTGTAGGGGGCAATCAAGGGGTTAAGTGTGTTCCCTCACTGTGTTCTAACTGTGTGGGGGCTGGGCTGACAAGGACATGACAGATCTAACTGTTTTCGATCACTGGGAACTAGGGATGGGCCGAACAGACCCCTGTTTGGTTTACACCAGAACTTTTGAAACACTGTGAAAGTTCAGACCCGAATAACGAACCCCATTAAAGTCAATGGAACCCGAACGTCAAAAATCAAAAGTGCCCATTTTGAAGGCTTATATGCAAGTAATTGGGCATACAATGGTTATAGGGTTCCGAGTCCTGCCCTGGGGGACATGTATCAATGAAAAAAAAGTTTGTGAAAAATGTAATTTTTAAATGAGCATTGATTTTTTTATTTTTAACCACTTCAATACCAGGAACTTAGAACACTTCCTGCCCAGACCAATTTCCAGCTTTCAGTGCTGTTGCTCTTTGAATGACAATTGCGCAGTCGTGTGGCGCTGTACCCAAACAACATTTTTATCATTTTGTCCCCACAAATAGAACTTTCTTTTGGTGGTACTTGATCGCCCCTGCAGTTTTTATTTTTTTGTGCTACAAATAAAAAAATGGCCGGAAATTTTGAAAAAAAAAAGGTTTTCTTTGTTTCTGTCACAAAACTTTGTATAAGTACCTTTTCTCCTTCACTGACAGGCACTGATGTGGCTACACTGATGGGCACTGATGAGGTTACACTGACGGGCACTGATGAGGCAGTACATATTGGCACTGATGAGGTGGCACTGACAAGGTAGCACTGATGATGGGGCACATGTATGCAGCACTGATGGGCACTGATAGGTGGCACTGATAAGCAGCACTGATGGGCACTGATAGGCGGCACTGATATGTGGCACTGATGGGCACTCATAGGCAGCACTGATAGGTGGCACTGGGCACTGACGGGCACTGATAAGTGGCACTGATAGATGGCACTGCTGGGCAATGATAGGTGGCACAGGTGGGACTGATAGGTGGCACAGGTAGGCACTGATAGGTGGCACAGGTGGGCATTGGTGGGCACTGGTACATGGCACTGGTGGGCACTCGTGTATATAGCAATGTTAGGGATGGCACTGGCAGGCATCACATATGGGCACAGTGCCATCCCTACAGTGCACTGTATGCCCCTTACCTGGTGGTCTAGTGTGCACTCTCTGGTGGTCCCTGGGCGGCCTCCAGATCTTCTCCCTGGTGGTCCATGGGCGGCCTCCTAATGTTGTCCCTGGCGGGGCTCCCTGGTGGTCTTGGTCGGCTATTGTCATCCTCAACCTCAGAACCAACATCTGAATCCAGTAAAGGCTGGGCATCATCAAGGAGCAAGTGGCTGACGCTGTGGTCAAATAACTCAGCTGACTCCTCCATGGTTGATGTTGGGGCTATGGCGGGAATAGATGTGGACAAGGAGGCAGGATTATCCACTCTGGCAACTGCAGGGAACTGCACACTTTTCTCTGCTTTCGTGACAGAGGATGAGGAGGATGAGGAAGGCTAGTAAGCCAGTCCACCGCCTCCTCTGCATGCTGTGGCTGGATAGCATGGGCAAACTCACTAGAAATAATGCCCTGCCTGAGGACTGACCAGTGGCAGTAACACACAAAACTATATGGCGTTAAACTGGCAGTAACGCACAAAACTATATGGCGATAAACTGACAGTAACGCACACAGAACTATATGGCGTTAAACTGGCAGTAACACACACAGAACTATATAGCGTTAAACTGGCAGTAATGCACACAGAAGTAAATGGCGCTAAACTGGCAGTAAGACACAAAACTATATGGCGTTAAACTGACAGTAACACACAAAACTATATGGCGTTAAACTGGCAGTAACACACACAGAAGTAAATGGCGTTAAACTGGCAATAACGCACAAAGAACTATATGGCGTTAAACTGGCAGTAATGCACACAGAACTATATGGCGTTAAACTGGCAGTAACGCACACAGAACTATGTGGCGTTAAACCGGCAGTAACACACACAGAAGTAAATGGCGTTAAACTGACAGTAACGCACACATAACTATATGGCGTTAAACTGTCAGTAACACACACAGAAGTAAATGGCGTTAAACTGGCAATAATGCACACAAAACTATATGGAGTTAAACTGGCAGTAGCGCACACAGAAGTAAATGGTGTTAAACTGGCAGTAACACACAAAACTATATGGCGTTAAACTGGCAGTAACGCACAAAACTATATGGCGTTAAACTGACAGTAACGTACACAGAACAATATGGCATTAAACTGGCAGTAACGCACACAGAAGTAAATGCGTTAAACTGACAGTAACGCACACAGGACTATAGGGCGTTAAACTGGCAGAAACACACACAGAAGTAAATGGCGTTAAACTGGTAGTAAGGCACACAGAAGTAAATGGCATTAAACTGGCAGTAACGCACACAGGACTATAGGGCGTTAAACTGGCAGAAACGCACACAGAAGTAAATGGCGTTAAACTGGTAGTAAGGCACACAGAAGTAAATGGCATTCAACTGGCAGTAACGCACACAGAATTGTATGGCGTTAAACTGGCAGTAATGCACACGGAACTATATGCCGTTAAACTGGCAATAACGCACACAGAACTATATGGCGTTATTCTGGCAGTAACGCACACAGAAGTAAATGGCGTTAAACTGGCAGTAACACAATCAAATAAACGTTGTTCAACTGTCACTACACTGATGCTATCTGAACTGTCCCTACTCTAGCTATACACTAATGTATGTATGAATGACATGGTCTCACTACACTACACTGAAACTATCCGAGCTGTTCCTACTCTAGCTGCACACTATGCAAAGCCGAATGATGTTCCTCCTCACTACACTCACACTATCCCTAGACTGACACTAAGCTAATATTCTACACTGACAATTGAAGCACAATAGCACAGTATAGCATACTAACTAATAGCACTGAACAGAGCCCTGTTCTACCTCTCTCCAGCCAAAATCACACTCAAAATGGCTGCCATTGAAAGAATACTTTTATACTGTGGGGGCAGGAATGAGCCATGATTGGATAAGGTCATGATGACAGTGTCCAATCATGACTCTGGCAGTGCTCTGTGCCCTGATTGGCTGAAGCTTTCACTGCTTCAGCCAATCAGGGCTTGCAATGCATTTTGATTGGTTCGGGGGGGGGCAAACAAACAGTTGAACGATCCATTTGTTTGGCTATTCGCCAAATGACCGAACAGCGAAAGTTGGGCCCGAACTTATGCTTGGGCAGAACCATTCGCCCATCCCTACTGGGAACAGTAGATCTGTGACATGTCCCCTGACAAAATGGGGATCTGCCCTGTTTACATTGGCGCATCCCCGTTCTGCCTCTCCCCCGAGTCCGCCCGACCCACGTGCATGTTCACACAGAGGAAGCGGGGGCATGAGCGTGCCACCACTGGTGTGCTCCCGCCTGCACTAGCCATCGTACAGCTACTGCAATTCGCACAGGAGAGCTGACCTGCTGCTATTATAATGCCGGCTGGTCGGCAACCGGTTGAGGTGTTGTGTCATAAACATACAAGAGGAATTGAAAAAAATGTGTCGTCAAAGTTGTTTATGAATCTAACAACACTTCAAATAAATAGTAATATATATGAAAAGAGCATTGTGGCTAGTTTATATGCAACAAACCAAAAGCTGCACTTGAAGAAAAAATATTTTATTGAGTCACAGTATTTTAAAGGTTATCTTGCTCTTGCATATGATAATTTGAACTCAAAGATGGAATTAATGTTGACCAGATGAAGTGCCAGATCATCTGAAGGAATCTCTGATGCATAGAATTAGCATTTTCACCCTCCGTATTAACCTCTATGCCATTGAATTCTATATTAAAAGAATTATAACTTCATGGCGTATTATGTGTCAGTATTGACAAATCACAAATGCATCACATAACCAAGGTTAAAGATGTCATACACACAACTAATAGTAAGTGTTTATTAAAGATGTGGGATTTCACAAAGTAACACTCTGCCCCACATTTAATATTAAAAGACCAGAAAAGGGCAGTAGCTGCAGCTGCTTCCATTGTCGGTGCATGTAGCTGCTTGTGTTTGCTTTAAAATAATATTTCTTTACTATAATAGAATATGGAATTAAAGTTAAACGCCAGATGGACAGCTCAATACAGAATGTATGAAATACATACACTATATTGTCAAAAGTATTGGGACGTGTGCTTTTACACGCACATGAACTTTAATGTCATCCCAGTCTTAGTCCGTAGGGTTCAATATTGCATTGGCCCACCGTTTGCAACTATAACAGCTACAACTCTTCTGGAAAGGTTTAGGAATATGTCTATGGGAATGTTTGACCATTCTTACAGAAGCACATTTGTGAGGTCAGGCACTGATGTTGGACGAGAAGACCTGGCTCGCAGTCTCCACTTTAATTCATCCCAAAGATGTTCTATCAGGTTGAGGTCAGGACTCTGTGCAGGCCAGTCAAGTTCCACTACCCCAAACTCGTTCATTCATGTCTTTATTGACCATTCTTTGTGCACTTGTCCAAATCATTTGGTGGAGGGGGATTATGGTGTGGGATTGTTGTTCAGGGGCCCTTAGCTCCAGTGAAGGGAACTCTTAAGGCGTCAATATACCAGGAAATTTTGGAGAAATTCATACTCCCAACTTTGTGGGAACACTTTTGGAAATGGCCCCTTCTGTTCCAACATGACTGTGTACCAGTGCATAAAGTAAGGTCCATAAAGACATGGATGAGTAAGTCTGAGGGGGAGGAACTTGACTGGTTTGCACAAAGTTCTGACTTCAACCAGATAGAACACCTTTGGGATGAATTAGAGTGGAGACAGCGAGCCAGGCTTTCTTGTCCAACATAAGTGTCTGACCTCACAAATAAGCTGGAAGAATGGTCAAGCATTTACATAGACACACTCATAAACCTTGTGGGCAGCCCTCCCAGAAGAGTTGAAGCTGTTATAGCTGCAAAGGGTGGGCCAACTCAATATTGAACCCTGCGGACTAAGATTGGGATGTCATTTAACCACTTCAGCCCCGGAAGGATTTCCAGCTTTAGGACCGGAGCCCTTTTTGCGATTCGGCGCTGCGTCGCTTTAACTGACAATAGCGCGGTCGTGCGACGTTGTACCCAAACGAAATTTGCGTCCTTTTTTCCCACAAACAGAGCTTTCTTTTGGTGGTATTTGATCACCGCTGCGTCATTTCTGATCGCCGCTATAAACAAAAGAAGAGCGACAATTTTGCAAAAAAACCCAAATTTCTTACTTTCTCCTAAAATACAAATCCAAAAAAAAAATATAAAAAAACATTTTTTTTCACCGTTTTTGGCCGATTTATATTCTTCCTCATATTTGCGATAAAAAAAATCGCAATCGGCGTTTATTGATTGGTTTGCGCAAAAGTGGTCGCGTTTACGGATGATGAGAATTAATTTTTGGGGTTTTTAATTTTTTTTTATTTTTTACTAAAAATGGCGGCGATCTGCGATTTTTTGCGGTACTGCGATATTGCAGCGGACATGTCGGAAAATGTTGACACTTTTTTGGGACCATTGGCATTTATACAGCGATCAGTGCTATAAAAATGCACTGATTACTGTGTAAATGCCATTGGCAGTGAAGGGGTTAACCTGCAGGGGGCGCGCTAAGGGTTAACTATGTTCCCTGGGCGTGTTCTAACTGTATGGGGGACTGCCTATCTGGGGAAGGGAAGTTATCACAGCCTTCATGTAAAGGAAGGCTGTGATCACAGCCCTTCCCCCTCACACAGAGCGGAGGTCCGTGTTTACATACACGGACCTCCGCTCATTCGCTCCGGGGGGGGGCATCGCGGGTGGCCAGCGGCAATCGAAGCCACCGCACCCGCTCCCTGGCCCCCCCTGGACACAGTGAGCGTGCGGGCGCGCCTCCGGCGGCGCGCGCGCGCTCACTATACACATTCCCGCAGCCGCCGTCGTATGATGGCGATTTGCGGGAACGAGCCACTTTGCCGCCGTCAGATGCCGATCGGCGGTCGGCAAGTGGTTAAGTTCATGTGCTTGTAAAGGCAGGTGTCCCAATACTTTTGACAATATAGTGTATATGAGAGCTGTTTTACTTGCCAAAAGGATTTGATTTGCCACCATAGGAGTGGAAAATTAAAGGAGAAGCAGCAGACTGATGAGCTTATCCTTTTGTCACTCTGCTCTGTCATCCTATCAGCTTGTCCCTTGCAGTGCAGCACATCTGACTGGCACCTTGTGCTGCTTCTTCTCCCTCTGATCTCTGCTGTAAAGATACTGCAAGAAGCTGATACCAAGTAAAGCTTAGGTACATACACGGTTTGTATTTAAAAGTGTATTCTATTTTTTTTTTTTTTTTTACAAAGCTGCATAAATACATGTCTTTTATTTCTATTATCAGCATCCATTTTGTCAAAGGTTAATTGAAGAAGCTGAAGTCAGAAGCTGATTGGCTACCATGCACAACTGCACCAGATTTTACACCCTCCAGTTTTAATCAACCCCACAGTCTTTCTACTTTACTCCAATCGAAAGTAAATGTTTCTGGCATCAGGAATAAGCTACATGGTATCTCATTACACCTAATAAATGTGCTCAAAGTCATACACACGATACAAAATAGACAGAGTAAAAAACTGAGTAGGTGGGGTATCTACATATATGCAAAGTATTAGTGGAGGGATTTGGAGCTAGAAAACAATGGGGACTCAATTAGAAAAAAAAGGATGGCAAAAACCTATTTTCAATGCCTTCATGTAACACTGACATTCATGTAACATTATTGAGTGACTTTGAGTTACAACAGTTTTTACCACATTTTAATACCTGTTTGAGCTTGCTATATATTTGCCTAAATGCCTAATGTAGCCAATATGGTTGAGGGGAATGTTTATATTGTTTGTTGCTGACAATTACACCGTTTATGCATGACATAGCTTATTTTGTACTCTCTTGAAAAGGGCTGTAAGCATTTATTATTCAACACACTAACATACGACATCATATAGCTAGAAGTTAAAAAAGACAGAGGTAATAATTTGGTGACTATGACAATATGCTAAGTTGACATCTAAGTTGGTTACTTTCTGTAACCTTCAACCTACATGCCACTGAAGAACACTACTAGTATCAGTATGTATAAAGCTTTATTAGTTCTCTCTGTAGAGATCTTTCAGATTCTATTAATTGTGAAAGTACACAGTTTCTCTGTTCACTGCAAATTGCTCTAAACTATTCCCAAATCGCACACCAGGATGTTCACTTATACAACTTGCCTTTCATCACTTCTGAAAACTTAACCTCAATTTCCATACTTCTAATGGTAGGCTGCTGAATATTCATGCAGAATAAATTTGCACATCAGAATGAAAGTCATATTTCCACATAATTTTATTGTTTTAAAAATATCATGAGGGTATTTCTGGCATCCTATATTATCCCTAGTGCTCAATCAATAGTTAATACTTATTTTTTTGCTAGGTATCTATTTTTTTCCTCCAGGAAGGATTTTTGGTCTCCTGGTTCTAACCATCCAACCTTAGTACTGGTATGTACTCAGATTTGTTAAGTTTGCTATACTTTCTCGAGTTATGTATAAATGTGTTCAAGCATGTCTACATTTTTGAATTATAAATCTGTATGTTGCCTTTGACATTATAGTATTTCACTTTTAACTCAGAAATTGTATTAGGGTCTAATCAGCATCACCTAATACATTTTTTCACTATCATACTAAAACACTGTCATTTGGTATGGCTGTATGCAGTTCATACTTTGAACACTAAGTATTTGGTGAACATTGCAAACTACTGCCACCCACGTCACCTAGTTACTATTTTTCACATTTTTGCTATTTATTACTTACAGCTTTGCCATTAGCAATAGACCACTAAAACTATGTATTTTATAAAAGGACAGGACCTGTGGAACTAAGAGACGCTGCTATTGATTTTATATGTTCCACGATAGTTGTGCAATTGTTTATCAAAATATGGGGTTGATTTACTAAAAGTAATTCATCTGTCAACTTTGCATGGGAAGTGGCACTTGGCAAGGTAAATTTCCCTAGAGTTTAGTGAATGTGGTGAAATGTGGCCACTTGAAATACCCAGTCACATGCAGATGAGTGGATGATGGAAGTCAGCAAATCTCCACCTCATTCATGAAGCTCTGAGAAAAATTCCCTTGCAATATGTAACTCCCTTTACAAAGTTAACAGTCGATCTACCTTTAGTAAATCAACCCCTATATTTTCATTAAAATACATCTAAATCATACATGAACAGAAACACAAAATATAAATGAAAAATGTTCTACTAAATTTAAAATATAAAAGTGTATTGCATTAATACATACCATACATAGTAATTAATATTAATGAATAATTAATTAATATCATATTATTATATAATATAATATTAATATATTATTAATATTAATACTTGTTAATTGTAAATTGTGCCTTTTAGCAAAATAGTAAAAACCAAAGGAATGTAAAATGACAAAAAAAAGCCTCTTGAGCTAAAAATCTTTAAATGCTGGCTTCAAACGTATATATTGCACTGACACTTGATCTGCAGTGTAGTAATTTGTTGTGCCATTGATCTTGAAAGGTATGTCAATAAACCTTGCCAGCATACCTCAGTACATGTGTTTTCAGTGCATAATCAGTAGTGCACAACTGGGAATCATGTATAGTATGTATTGTGGTACACTGCATTCCAAACAAGTGTCATGCCTGTTTGTGCATTGTGATGTGCTAGCACTAAATTGATAACGTTAAGGGAATAGTTAATATTCCACTGATGGAAGCAAGCGTTAAGGTAATATCACGCTGGTACTTGGTCCCAGTTCACCTCTCGGTCATGTTCCCAGGCTCCTCTCCACTTTGTTTCTGAGGCTGTAACCTCCAGGGTACATACTTTCACATTTGGTGGGAATACCCTAGGATCAGGGGTTTCTGGAATAGGATTTTTGCCTTGCTAAGGAAGATGTACATTTTTGCCTGTTTTGGGGTGCATTGGCAACCCTTTCAAAATGAATAGGGTCTGTGATGCAGCGCTCCCTAATACATGTGTAATAACGCACCACAACACAGGAATGATTTCTATAGCTCTTAATGTTTTTGGGGATATGTAATTTCTGTAGTGCAATGGGTGTCTAAAGTAAACTGGTGCATCATAATGTGTACATCATGGGTGTGGGTGTACTGTGTGTGCAAAGGGAAAACAGTTTGTGTTTTTTATTGTATTGTTTGTTTTTTGTTTACTCATGTACAGTCACATGGGTCTTAGTGCCTCTTTTTGACAGTATATACACCACCTGCTGTAACAAGTCACTTTGGGGCAAATATCAGGGATCTTCACAGACCTCTGATTTTTTCCTTTGAAGGGGAGAATGAGATCAAAGGGCAGAGCTCACAATCCCCGTCTCAGCTGCCAATTAAATACAAATATATTCACTGATTTCACCACTCACCATCCTAAAAGAAAGTCAGTCTCTCCCCCAGCAACAGCGGTGGTGCAAGTTGAGCACGGGACTGTAATATGGACAGGCATCACTTTTTTTTTTTTTCTTTTTTTTTTTTAACCACATCAGAAGACCACCATATCCCTTTTTTTTTTAGTCATATTGACACTCAGATCAATCTCTGGTTCCGTCTCATCATCGTGGTTTTTTCCCTTTTCTTTCTTTCCCCTCTTTTTCCACTTATATATATATATAATTCATTCTTTAAATTCCAGACATTATATAAATTATTTTCTTTTTTCCATTCCTTATCCATCCTCAGAAGAGAAACTTCTCTATTATTCAAGTGTTTACATCATTTTCTCTTAACAAATATCCACTCATATGTCAGTTAGTCAATACCTTCACTATATTCCGAGATCTCCCCATCAAAAAAAAAAAATAATAAATGCAACCCAAAAGAAAAGAAAAAAGAGAAAAAAAAACAACAAAAAAAACGACAAAACACATCTCTCCCTCCCATCCACTCATTCATCCCATACATTCCACCCTCCTACTAGCCCTTTCTTAACTCGCTTCCAATCTACTGTCTTTCCTCTCTCTTATTCCACTTACATAATGCTATTTAAGTTTAAGTTCCTGGCTTTCAACCAAGGTCCCCACATCTTACTGTATTCCTCCTCTTTCCTTCTTTTAATATAAGTAAATTCTTCTTTTCTTATCATTACATTCATTTCCCTGATCCACTCTAGTTGAGTCGGGGGGTTCACTGCTATCCATCTCTTGGTTATTGCTTTCCTTGCTACAAATAAGCTTCTAGCTATTGCTGTTCTTCTCTTATTTTCCATTTTCTCATCTATATATCCCAATATGCACACCACCGGGGCCAGCTCTAGAGTAGTGTTGAAAACTTGATTTATATTTTTAACTATTCCTTCCCAATATCTATGCAACTTTGGGCATCTCCACATCATGTGAGTCAAGTCGCCTTCTCTGTCTCCACATCTAGGACACTTCGCATCCTGTCTCCTACCAAATCGGAATAACTTCCGTGGTGTAT
>BLSH010099361.1:575554-586913 GCA_018402905.1 Glandirana rugosa | reverse complement strand
GGACAAACCAGAACGGATATATCTTCCGGGTTTTGAATGTACGGTAATTCATCTGTTATGGAATACAGACCGTCAACTGTTTTATACACCCAAAATTAGTGTTCATACCTGTAAAGATACTTTTCTTGTGGGTTGAAACGTATATGTCAAAATTACGGTATATCCGAACCAGGTGTATTCAATAAACTTAATTTATTTACGAACATATATTGACCCTTACCCATACGAGTTGTCTCAAAAAATTTTCGACTAAATGATCATGTTATTTCGAACCGACGTAAGCTCAGTGAATCTTCAGTGAAGACGCTTAAATTCGAATGCAGCCAAGCTTTATTGTACTAGTAAATCAGCTTTTAAAAAACTCTGTTGAGCATACCCATTCCCAGTTATATACAAGCATTTATTTAATTCAAATAACTTATGTGGACCAAGCCTATATGGCATTAAAACTGTATATGCAAAGTTGGGTGTTCTTTTCATAGAAATGTCCATACTTGTGATTAAAACCCACATATTTTGTCAACTGCCAGACATAAGGTATTGTCTACTTAATGGCATGTAAGTTTTGGGCCTTCTATATAGGCAAGACCAAACAGGAGTTTTGGCGCTGCATTTCAAAGCATGTATACAGCATGGGCATTGGAAACCGGTATCTTACAATCACATGACTACAAAGTGCCCATAGTTACTTTTACCTCTCTCGATCAAATACACATTCCTGATCGAGGCGGGGGACTGGAACAAAATCCTGCTCCAGCTTGAGCAGAGATGGATCTTTAGGCTACAAACCACCGCCCCCCCAATAAATAAATCCATATCATATAATCATGTTTATATCATCCTTCCTAAAGGGGTTCGCATCAGGGAAGACCCAGTAGTCCTCACAATAAACATTTGAAGAAACATAATTATTACCTTTGGAATATAGCACCTAATGAGAATGCACACCTCTCATATAGCTTTAACCACTTCAATACAGGACACTTACACCCCCTTCCTTCCCAGACCGATTTTCAGCTTTCAGCGCTCTCACACTTTGAATGACAATTACTCTGTCATGCAAAACTCTAACCAAACAAAATTTTTATCATTTTTTTCACACAAATAGAGATTTCTTTTGGTGGTATTTAATCACCTCTGGGTTGTTTATTTTTTGCGATATAAGTGAACAAAGAGCGAAAATGATAACATTATGCAGATAAGTAATTTTTGTTCATAAATGTGGTCCAAAACCTATACTGTTACTTATCTTTGGTAAAAATAACCTAAATAAGTGTATATTATTTGGTCTGTGTGAAAGTTATAGAGTCTACAAGCTATGGTGCCGATTATTGAAAATTGATCACGCCTGATGTACTGATGGCCTTTCTAATTTCTTGAGGCCCTGAAATGTCAGGACAGTACAACTACCGCCCAAATGACTCCTTTTTGAAAAGTAGACAGTCCAAGGTATTTAGTAAGAGGCATGGCGAGTTTTTTGAAGGTGTAATTTTTCCCACAATTATTGGGAAAATTAAGAAATTATTATTATTATTTTCTTTTACACAAAATTGTCATAGCGAGTAGTTATTTCTCACACACAGCATATGCATACTTCCAACTACACCCCAAAATACATTCTGCTACTCCTCCCAAGTATGGCAATACCACATGTGTGAGACTTTTTCACACCCTGGCCACATACAGAGGCCAAACATGCAGGGAGCACCGTCAGGCATTCTAGGAGCAGAAATTCAATGGGTACGCTTTAACTCCTTGGGATATGTGGAGAATATGCCCACATCCCTGAATACAAATTAGAAAAACAGACCCTCTGATGGGACTTTAAAAGGCATAGACTCCACAAAAACAAATGCAATAGGTATAAAACATTTTAATTTTATTACAAAATCGTAGTTAAAAAAGGGAAAAAAGGGGAGAGACAGGGGATGAAACAAGGGGTACATTCCCAAATCTGCAAAACATTATTAAAATGCAACAGTACATATAGCAGAACCACTTATTTAATGCACTACTGTGTAATTGAAACAGAGTGCAACCCAACGCATTTCAAGATTGTGCGTTGTTTCTCTTCATCAGGGGGAAGTGGTGACATAGCTCATATCTATCGTTCAGACATATATATAGCGCATAGTGTGGGTTCTGGTATAGAACTAGTGCAGGATAAAAACAAGAGTAAAGGATGCTGCTGCCGCAAGTATCATAATGTCCACGAAGGTAGGTAGCGAAAATCGATCCCAATATAACCGCTTGCGAAAGAAAGGTGGGTGAAGTAGTAGAGGGAAAGATGAGGTCGGGAGCGGAATTAACCACCCCCACAGCTGGGCTCGTCGGCACCCGTGCCGTCTATATTATATATAGATACTGTATGGGCAGTAAGAGGGTTGCATAGTAGTAGAGCAGATTCCAAAAGATATAGTCTCAATGTTGTGAGTATAATCGACAGGTTAAACCAAATACCATGTGGAGACAAGCCCCTCCATCAAGTCGCCAAAATGGCGGGAAGAAGAGTAGGCAAATGCCTAGATGCACATGCAGGATCTATACAGATGCAGCTCACTCTTTCCCAGCGCCCTCATGCAGCAAAACACAAGCAGAAATTTCACGTCTAATTTCTTAACGGCCTATTACACTTTTGAAGGCCCTGGAGCACCAGGACAATAGAATTACCCACAAAATGGAAAGCAAACACCCCAACATATAATCTATGAGGCATTATGAGTCTTTTTGTACAGTTCATTTTTTTCCACAAGTCTTTGAAATACGCAGAAAAAAAATGAAAACTTTTTTATTTTTACACAAAGTGGTCAATTTATAAGATATTTCTAACACATAGCATGTACATAGCAAAAATTTCACCCAAAATGACATTCTACTACTCGTCCCAAGTATGGCGATACCACATGTGTGAGACTTTTACACAGCCTGGCCACATAGAGAGGTCCAACATTGAAGAAGCACCTTCAGGCATTCTAGGAGCATAAATTACACATCTAATTTCATTCCTATCTATCACACTTTTGAAGGTCCTGGAGCACCAGGACAATAGATTTACCCACAAAAAGACACCATTTTGGGAAGCTAACACCCCAACGTATATTCTATGAGGCATTATGAGTCTTTTGAAAGGTTTATTTTTTTAACAAGTCTTTGAAAAACGCAGAAAGAAAATGAAAAATCTTTTATTTTTACACAAGGTGGTTAATTTATAAGATATTTCTAATACATAGCATGTACATAGAAAAAATTACACCCCAAAATACATTCTGCTATTTGTCCTGAGTATGGCGATACCACATGTGTGAGACTTTCACACAGCCTGGCCACATACAGAGGTCCAACATGCAGGGAGCACCATCAGGCGTTCTAGGAGCATAAATTACACATAAAATATCCTAACAACCTATTAGACTTTTGAGAGCCCTGGAGCACCAGGACAGTGGAATTAGCTACAAAATGACCCCATTTTGGAAAGCAAACACCCCAATGTATATTCTATGAGGCATTATGAGTCTTTTGTAAGGTTCTTTTTTTCTACAAGTCTTCGGAAAACATGAAAAGAAAATGAAAACGTATTTTTTTATACAAAGTTGTACATTAATATGATATTTCTAACACATAGCATGTATATATCAAAAATTACCCCCTAAAATATATTCTGCTACTCGTCCCGAGTATGGCAATACCACATGCGTGAGACTTTTAAACAGCCCGGCCACATAGAGAGGTCCAACATTGAAGTAGTACCTTTAGGCGTTCTAGGAGCATAAATTACACATCAAATTTCATTCCTACCTATCACACTTTTGAAGGTCCTGGAGCACCAGGACAGTGGAATTACCCACAAAATGACCCCTTTTTGGAAATCAAACACCCCAATGTATATTTTATGAGGCATGGGCTGCAGATAGGTACTTGGGTACTCTAATGGACTGGTAAAAGATACTCGGGTACTCTGATGGTCTGGTAAAAAGTTCTCGGGTACTCTGATGGGCTGGTGACAGTTACTCGGGTAATCTGATGGGTTGGTGACAGGTGCTCGGGTACTCTGATGGGTTGGTGACAGGTGTTCAGGTACTCAGATGGGCTAGTGACAGGTACTAGGGTACTCAGATGGGCTGGTGACAGGTACTCGGGTACTCAGATGGGCTAGTGACAGGTACTAGGGTTTTCAGATGGGCTAATGACAGGTACTCTGATGGACTGGTGACAGGTATTCGGGTACTATGATGGGATGGTGACAGGTACTCGGGTACTCAGATGGGCAGGTGACAGGTACTCGGGTACTCAGATGGTCTGGTGATAGGTACTCAGGTACTCTGATGGGCTGGTGACAGGTACTCAGGTTCTCTGATGGGCTGGTGAAAAGTACTCATTTACTCAGAAGGGTTGGTACTCGGGTACTCTGATGGGTTGGTGACAGGTACTCGGGTACTCTGATGGGTTGGTGACAGGTGCTCGGGGACTCTGATGGGTTGGTGACAGGTACTCGGGTACTCTGATGGGCTGGTGGCAGGTACTCGGGTACTCAGATGGGCTGGAGAAAAGTATTCGGGTGCTCTGATGGGCTGGTGACAGGTACTCGGGTACTCTGATGGGTTGGTGACGGGTACTCTGATGGGTTGTGACAGGTACTCGGGTACTCTGATGGGCTAGTGACAGGTACTTGGGTACTCAGATGGGCTAATGACAGGTACTCTGATGGACTGGTGATGGGTATTTGGTTACTCTGATGGGCTGGTGACAGGTACTGGGGTACTCAAATGGGCAGGTGACAGGTACTCGGGTACTCGGATGGTCTGGTGACAGGTACTCAGGTTCTCTGATGGGCTGGTGACAGGTACTTGGGTACTCAGATGGGCTAATGACAGGTACTCTGGTACTCGGATGGTCTGGTGACAGGTACTCAGGTTCTCTGATGGGCTGGTGGCAGGTACTCGTGTACTCAGAAGGGTTGGTACTCAGGTACTCTGATGGGTTGGTGACAGGTACTCGGGTGCTCTGATGGGTTGGTGACAGGTGCTCTGGTACTCTGACGGGTTGGTGACAGATACTCGGGTACTCTGATGAATTGGTGACAGGCACTCGGGTACTTTGATGGGCTGGTGGCAGGTACTCGGGTACTCAGATGGGCTGGTGACAAGTACTCGGGTACTCTGATGGGCTGGTGACAGGTACTTGGGTACGCTGATGGGCTGGTGACAAGTACTCGGGTACTCTGATGGGCTGGTGACAGGTACTTGGGTACTCAGATGGGTTGGTGACAGGTACTCGGGTGCTCAGATGGGCTGGTGACAGGTACTTGGGTACTCTGATGGGCTGGTGACAGGTACCCGGGTACTTTGATAGGTAGGTGACAGGCTTGGGTACTCAGATGGGTTCATGACAGGTACTCAGGTACTCAGATGGGTTGAGAACAGGTACTCGGGTACTCTGATGGGCTGCTGACAAGTACTCGGGTACTTTGATGGGCAGGTGACATGTACTCAAGTACTCTAATGGGAAGGTGACAGGTACTTGGGTACTTTGATGGGCAGGTGACAGGTACTCGGGTACCCTGATGGGCAGGTGACAGGTACTTTGATGAGCTGTGACAGGTACTTTGATGGGGTGGTGACAGGTCCTCTTTATTACTGGGGGCAATCGGTGTGATTGGTGTACACAGTAAGCGGTAACAAGCTGTTACTGCTATCTCCTCCTCACACACGATCGGTGTGTGAAGAGGAGGACCTGGTGACAGCTCGTTACTGTGGTTTGTTCACATCATGTGACCGGCTGTGATTGGACGCCAGTCACAATTTCATTGGCTCTTTTCCCTGATCGGGGTTGGGCTTTGTTCGAGGAATAAGCCTGAACCCTGATCGCCACACTGCGTGCCCCCTGGGGCGCGCACGAGCGGCGTGCACACCGAAGCTTTGTTATGTCGGAAGTGAACGGCTGTGATAGGACACAGCCAGTCATGTGGTAAAGAGCCAATTTCATTGGCTCTTTACCCTGATCATGGAGATCATGGATATTATTACTATACGCCGGTAAGGAAGTGGTTAATATCCAGCATGTCCTGGGTTAATTATGCAACTGTATACATTGTTGAAACTATGTATTGTATATATTAGTTTAACAATAATGTGTTTTTTCCTTTAAGGTATCCGGGGCGATCTGTGGGCTCTCCAACGTCAGGTCCTTTGGCTAGGAACCTGTGATCTGATAGACTTCCCGGCATGGTGGGGAGAGGGGAAACACTTTGTGTTCCCACCTCTCCATCACACGCTCTCTAAGACTGCAGTTTCCTTTGTGGCCTGTGGGGGGAGCATTCACGTGGCGGCGGTATCCCTTTGATCCCTTCCAGATAGTAAGTGATGCTGTGCGCATGTGCGGCATCCATTCGTTGGCCTGGCGTGAGTGTGGCGTCACTACGTCACGCAATTGCGATAGAAGTGACGGCAGTGGCCGGGGCCTAGGCCTTCCGGGACGCCGAGGAAACCATGCAGCGGCTGCTTCCACGGCCCAGATGCCCCAGCTTGATGGGGGGATGAGCTGCACCTGCAATCGAATAAGGTAATTTAATAGCCCCCCATGGATAGGAGGGACTATATAAGCCCTAATCTTTTGCTCTTGGGCTAACTTCATGGTTATGTGATATGGATGTATGAGGTGTACCGGTGATTCCATGTAAGTACTGACTCTAACATAGTATTTTTGGACGAGTGTGGTGGGTCTGTTTGCTGGTCAAACATGGCTAAGCCACACTTATAACTACATGATAAACTTAAATACTTAACAGTGAGTGACCATGAACTCTTTTGGTCTTGTTTCCTCTTTTCTTCTTTCTTTGTTTCACCAATTTACAGATCTGATTGCGCTTCACTTCACCTATGTGCATTATCATGCCATTGTGATGCACTGTAACATCAATTCTTAAAGCATCACATACAAACGGCTTTCAATCATCAATGATCACTTTATAATTGTCCACTACAAGGTAATTTTGTTTTGTGCTGTATGGTTGTTCTTTTAATCATTTTTATCTTTCACCGTTTATAGTGTTTATGTTTTTGACACGGTTGGAGAGGTGTAAAGTTAATTTCATATATACAATCTTGCTTTCTTCAAGCCAATTTTATACACACACATGATATTAATTAATAATAATTTGATTTTCATGTAACCACGCTTATATTTTTTATTATTTCACAGTACTATACCAATAGCACAACCCTATATATAAATAAAGAATTAACAATCAAATGATTATTTGAACACAAATTATAATAAAATAAAACACCACACACAAGGATCAATATAGATGGATTATATTTATTTTTTGTGACTGTGATGCACCAGTACACCTACCTGTCACTTTACTTCTTTTCACACATACCAAAAACAAACCAAATATTAGAAATACTTACTTTTTGGAATCTATATTGTAGGCTCCCCCCACTCTTTGATCACATTTGCCTTTTCTATTTTTTGCGCTATATAAAAAAAAAACGACAATTGCAAAAAAAAACCCAGTATTTTTTACTTTCTGCTATTTTACTAGTAATGGCAGTGATCAGCGACCTATAGTAGGACAGGGATATTGCGGCGGACAAGTTGGACACTAACTAACACTTTTTTGGGAACAAGTGACACTAATACAGTGATCAGTGCTAAAAATATGCACTCTCACTGGGTGGGAAGGGGTTAACATCAAGGGCGATCAAAGGGTTAACTGTGTGCCTAGCCAGTGTTTGCGTACTGAGTGGGAGGTGCTTTTACTAAAGGAAGACATGGATCCTTGTCCCTGCTTTGCAGGAACACAAGAATCATGCCTTCCCTATAGACAGAATGGCAATCTGCCTTGTTTACAGACTGTTGTTCTGCCTCTGTAACGAATGATTGGCGGGTGCCGGCTGACATCACATTGCAATGCATAATCCCAGCGGGAGTGAGCTGCCGGCAGCAAGCATTAGTGCCAGCTACTCGGAAGTGTGGGATCACATATATATATACTTGATCCTGCACACAGCGGCCGTCCTGTAGCAGTAAAACTGCTATAGGGTGGTCGTGAAGGGGTTAATGTAGGGGAACATCCTAAAACAATGACTAAAAGTGGGTCATTGAAAATTATACATTTCATTTTTTCTAAAGTTGACAAGTTTGCAGTGTAGTTAATAATATTAACTAACAGTGCATATGATATTCACATATTTTATATTAACCACCTCCCTATCGGCCACTGTATATATATGTCCTGGTAGGGAGGTGGTTGTACCGGTCACATGGTTAGCCACTTCCCGCCCGGCGTATAGACAAATGACGTCCGGGGCGGGTGGTTCATTATCCTGACTGGACGTCTATTGATGTCCTCAGGATAATCCACGATCGCGCGCCCCTGGGGGCGCGCATCACGGCGATCGGTGGTGCCGTGGGTCAGTCTGACCCACCGCATTACTGACCGAGGTCGACCAATCACGGCTATCACGGCAATCACGGCTGATCACAGTGTAAATCGGAAGAGCCGTTTATCGGCTTTTCCTCTGCTCAGGTCTGCTGACCTGAGCAGCGGAGAGCCGATCGGCTGCTCGCCTGATGAGGGGGGCTGCGCTGAATGTTTATCAGCGCAGCCACCCTCAGGATCACCCCACTGGACCACCAGGGAGCCTGCCCAGGACCACAAGGGAGCCCCCCCGGACACGTGAGGAGACCGCCCAGGACCACCAGGGAGCCCCCACTAGACCACCAAGTAAGGGAAATACAGTGCACTGTAGGGATGGCACTGTGCCCATGTATGATGCCTGCCAGTGCCATCCCTAACAGTGCTATATGCACCAGTGCCCACCAGTGCCACCTATCTGTTACCACCTGTGCCCACCTGTGCCACCTATCAGTGCCCACCTGTGTCACCTATCAGTGCCCAATCGTGCCACCTAAAAGTGCCCATCTGTGCAACCTAAAAGTGCCACCTCTCAGTGCCCAGCAGTGACACCTATCTGCCCATCAGTGCCCAGTGCCACCTATCAGTGCCGTCTATGAGTGTCCATCAGTGCCGCATATCAGTGTCATGTGTCAGTGCCCGTCAGCGTTGCTTATCAGTGCCACCCATCAGTGCTGCATATGTGCCCCATCATCAGTGCAACCTTATCAGTGCCACCTCATCAGTGCCAATCTGTACTGCCTCCTCAGTGCCTGTCAGTCTAGCCTCATCAGTGTAGCCACATCAGTGCCCGTCAGTGCCCGAAAATGTACTTTATACAAAGTTTTGTGACAGAAACAAAGACATTTTTTTTTTTTTCAAAATTTTAAGTCTTTTTTTATGTATAGCGCAAAAAATAAAAAACGCAGAGGCGATCAAATACCACCAAAAGAAAGCTCTATATGTGGGAACAAAATGATAAAAAATTTGTTTGGGTGCAGTGTCGCACGGCCGCACAATTCTCATTCAAAATGCAACAGCACTGAAAGCTGAAAATTGGTCTCGGCGGGAAGTGCTCTAAATGCCCGGTATTGAAGTGGTTAAAGTTACAACCATGATCCCGGTGCCATTTTTTTCAGTCGGGTATTCTCTTCCATGGAAAAGTATTCCTGAGTGGCTGGGCAGTCGCCGGAATACTTTAACAGGTGGTAGAAGAGGGTCCCACCTCCCTCCCGCCACCGCCGCCATTACCGGGCTCTTCCAAGTGATCGGGAAGCCCGGGAGCAGTGTGACCAGCAGCATCCATGTCCGGCCTCACAGTGAGATGAACTGAAGCTGTTCATCCGACTGTGTGAGGTCAGAACCGATGAGCGTCAACTATGTCGTCACTTCCGGTTACAGATTTTCGTTTGTTTGTTGCTATGCGGCCAGTGACGCAGCCAATCAGACCGATCTGTGTCTGATCGGCTTCATTGGTGCCTGAAGGAGAGATGGGGGGTCTAATAGAGCCCTCATTTCTGAATAAAGAGTACCTGTCTTTACTATTGCTGTCAAAAGGGATGTTCACATTCATTTTGACTGCAATAAAAGTGATCAAAACATTTAAATAAAACACTATAAAAATAAATAATAATAATAAAACATTTTAAAGCACCCCATCACCCCGTGCTCACACGCAGTGGTGAACGCACACATCGGTCCCGCACCCATATGTAAAGTGATCTCACCACGCATGTGAGGTATTGCCATAATCATCAGAGTGGGAGCAATAATTCTAGCACCAAACCTCCTCTGTAAATCTAAACTGGTAACCTGAAAAGGCTTTTAAATCTGTACCTATGGATAATTTAAATGACCGTATTTTATCGCCATCCAATGAGCGTACAAAATTTTGAAAAAATTATGACATGTTAGGTATCTATTTGCTCAGCATAACATCATCTTTCACATTATACAAAAAAATTGGCTAACTTTACTGTTTTTTTTTTTAATTCATTAAAGTGTATTTTTTTCTAAAAACAATTGTGTTTGAAAGATTGATGCGCAAATACCGTGTGACATGAAATATTGAAACAACTGCTATTTTATTCTCTAGGGTCTCTGTTTTAAAAAATATATATAATGTTTGGGGCTTATAAGTATTTTTCAAGTAAAAAAAGTAGATTTTTACATGGACAGTATCTCACAAAAGTGAGTACACCCCTCACATTTTTGTAAATATTTTATTATATCTTTTCATGTGACAACGCTGGAGAAATTACACTTTGCTACAATGTAAAGTAGTGATTGTACAGCTTGTATAACAGTGTAAATTTGCTGTCCCCTCAAAATAACTCAACACACAGCCATTAATGTCTAAACTGCTGGCAACAAAAGCAAGTACACCCCTAAGTGAAAATGTCCAAATTGGGCCCAGTTAGCCATTTTCCCTCCCTGTGACTTGTTAGTGTTACAAGGTCTCAGGTATGAAACTCCACAGTACAACTTGAAGATCACTGGTCATACTCTCTCACTCTCGCTATAGTGGTTTAAATCGTGTGGACGAGGGGTAAGTATGGACTCTGGAACATTGTGATTGTTCAGTGTCCCTCCCTTTTACCGATTGACCCGGGTTAAACCTGTAAAAGTGAATCCCCACATGAACGAAAACAACGGTCGTCAAATCTGTAATTACCGACACACAACTCAATAAAACTCCCCTGTCGTTTAAATGTGACAATATGTTCGACATGTTAGTGATGAAATGTAACATCGTTTCACATTAAAGAGGTCGCAACAGTGTACTTTTCTATATTATTTTATAAATGTTTTTACACTCCCCACATGAGTGAAAACACTCTATGACAGGTACATTTTTAGATGAAAAAAATGAACTTTTTATGAATATTCGGGGTTTGTAATATATATAAAAAATTTTGTCTCTGGGATCTCTTATTTTATCGTCAACAAAGTTATAAA
>BLSH010099361.1:509522-519695 GCA_018402905.1 Glandirana rugosa | reverse complement strand
TTTTGTAACCGGTTGTACGTCCGTCGATCATTACGTGACTGTCTTCGAGTGTCTTCCGATTTATTTTGTACTTTGGGACTATGGTAAGCTCGGACCGATGTACGTTTTGTTCGAAAACTGGATACCAGACGGGTCGTCCTCAGTCACTTGGTTAAAGTGTGGTTTGAGAAAATGGTATTTATGTCGTTATTTCGGCCGGATTTGTAAAAATTTGTCAGGATGTGTTCTATTTGAGGCTGTTCTGTGTGCACTGTACCACTCGGGTCTCTCATTGCTGGTATATGCGTTGGTGTGAAATTACCTGATGCCATTCGAGCCAGAAGTTTTCCGGCTTTATTGCTGTATTTATGGTAAAAGAGTTTGGTGTGAAATTGGTTCACTGACTCCTGCTGGGCAGACCATAGGTCAAAAGCTTGTTTTGCATGTAGCCAGGCTCGAATGGTATCAGGGTTTCATGTTTTATTTAGCCTTCTGTGAGCTTCTGTCAGTGCATTACTAGCTGCCTGCATGTTGGCCAATGTTTTTTTCTTATATCTAGAGGCGAAGGACATGATATGACCTCTAAGGAAGGCCTTACCTGCCTCCCAGTAAAGGTTGGGGTTAGAAATGGAAGCCTTATTGGTTGACGAGTACTCCAACCATGCCAGTTGTAATTTATTTTTAAGATCTTCGTTGTGGGCTAGGTACGAGGGGAATCGCCATGGTGTCCCTGGGGCCCGATGGATAAGATTCGCGATTTTTACTGCTACAGGGGCGTGATCTGAAATAGCCATGTCATGGATTGTGGCAGATGTAATCATAGGCAGGAATGTGGGTGAGGCGAAAAAATAATCAATTCTGGAGAATGATTTGTGGGGAGGGGAGTAAAAAGTGTATTCCCTATCTATGGGATGAAGCATGCGCCAGACATCAGTCATGTGGGCGTTGTCCATAGTGTCAGCTAGGGGGGTGAGGTTTGTAGATCTATCCTCTGAGGGGTGCATAGTGGAGTTAAAGTCACCTCCTACTATATGTAGAGACTCTGGTATTTGAATAATCCAAGAGATCAGGTGTTGGAAGAAAGAAAGTGACGGGGAGTTATCGGCATAGACATTGGAGATGGCAATTTGCTTATTTGCTAAGGAGAGGTGCACTGTGACTCTACGACCTACGGAATCGGTTTCCGTGTGTCTGATAGAATATGAAAGTTTCTTGTTGAGGAGAATGGCCACCCCAGCTTTCTTCCCAAGTGCCGGGGAGCCCACCACCTCGCCTACCCAGAGTTTCCGAAGTCTCGGTATGTCCTCCACGCCCAGATGTGTTTCCTGGAGTAGAGCTACGTCTGCTTTGAGTCTTTTAAGGTGCCTAAGAACCTGCATACGTTTTTGGGGGGGTTCTCAATCCCTTGACGTTCCAAGTTATTATTGTTAGGTCACTGCCTTGCTTAGCAGGGTCCATGATGAGAAAGGTTTAACGGAGGTGAAAGTATAGGGCCACATCAGAGACATTTTACGACTACAGCTCCGTATATTGGGGAGTGCACACCTTAACCAGTTTGTTTGGTTGAGAAAAAATACCCGGTTGACCGATGAACACCCACATCTAGGGGTCGCGCTATACCTAGTACATTTTAGGGACTTTCCTTCTTCCCGCATGGGGAGGATCACCATACCATCCACAGTCCGTCCCTGCCAATGCGGTAATAGATGTTGGAGTACCCATAGAGGGAAGAGAAATAAAAGGGGGAGGGGGTATAAGGAGGGGGATATCAGGGCCGTTCAGGTGTGGGGAAGACAAGGGAAGGGCGGAGGGGGGTGGACAGAGGGGGGGTGGTATATGTACATCGGAGGGTGTGACTAGAGGGCTAAGGGTATAGGAGGAGTAGGGCTAGGTGGGGATGATCTGAGGCACCTGAGTGTGTTTGCCCTGGGGGGGGATATTCCTTAAAAGTTATAGAGGCAATCTTTGGGTCCCAAGGAGTCCACCCCCGGGCAACAGAGCCTCGGGAACGGAGTCCTAGTTTCCCATCTCCCCAGTGGGGGATCCCCTGATAAACAGACAGAGAGTAAGAACAAAGAACCAAAAAGTCTCTGGTAAGAACATAATAACAAAAACTTATAATGAAATGCATATTACCACAACTTCGTAGCAAACTGCAGACTGCTGAGATAAGAAGCGTTGTTTGCTGTTCGGGTCCCTGTTTGGGGAGCCCCGTGAAATGCTTTAACAGTCTGACATTCAGTCGGTCATGGCAGGAGACTTCAAAGAACGTTCGTTGAGCTGTAAAAACAGCAAATTAGAAGATGGAGGGGTAGCGAACCATACGTTTGTGGAGACAGGGGCGAAATCAGTCTCTATGGTCTTGTAACGGGGGGGGTTCCTGAAGACCGAAGCGAACTTTCTTGAGTGGGGGTTTCTCAGGACTGCCCTGCTTGTTGGATCGGAGGGAAGACTTCGCAGGTGAGGCCTGAGTGCTTGCTTCCGATGGTGGGGTCTGATCCATGTCTGATTGAAGAGATCCGTTCACATAGTTTTCTGCTTCTTGGGGAGATGTGAAAGAAAGTTTTTCTCCTTGAGGTGAATGAATAAAGAATGTGGCTGGGTATGCCAGGCTGAACTTTACATTGAGCCAAATTGCTTGGAGCATATGGGGGAGAACGCTTTCCGTTGGTGCATCACCTCTGAAGAATAGTCAGCAAAAATCAGGAGGCTGTGTCCCTCAAATGTTAAGGAGCGTGATTTTCTGAAGGTTTGTAAGATGGAATGTTTATCTGCATAATTCAGATATCGGACGATCACCGCCCTGGGCTTAGAGCGGGTTTCAGAGGACTGACCCAGTCTATGCGCTCGTTCCACTGTGCACGGAGCACGGATTCCCAATAGATCCGGTATGGCGAGTGCGCAAATTTTAGGTAAGGCATGTGAGGGATAGGACTCTGGGAGGCCTATGATCCGCAAATTGTTTCTCCTGGCCCTATTCTCCAAATCTATGGCTTTATCCTGGAGCTCTTTCTGAGTAGTAGTCAGCCTGGCTACTGCAGCTATCAGTGCTGTAGTGTCATCTTCAACACTGGAGAGTCTGTCTTCAGCTTGAACTAACCTGGATGCCTGTGACTGAAGCTCCTTATGCAGTTGTTCCAATCCATTTTGTACTGCAGCATGAACGGCTTCTGTAATGACCGGCTGCATGAGAGTCATTACTGCCTTAGCGATCTCCGCGGGAGAGGAAGGCTCTGTTACAGGGGGTCCCGGCAGATTATGTGGAGTGGGGATGCTCAGATTTTCACTGGCCTGATGAGTAGGGGAAGCCTTCAGCTTAGCAGCATAAGTCAGTTGTGACTGTTGTGCCGCGGCCGCCATGTTAGCCTCCGCACGTGCTCCCTCACCTCCTCCAGCTGTGTGCATAGCGGGTGTTCTGTGGCCGGTCCGCTCTACGAAGCGGTCCATAAGGCGCCCTGTGAACGCGGGATAATAGCCCTGGGGTGTAGGGTCGGGGGTACTCCGGAGTAGTGGCTGTATTCTTGGCTGGGAGACGGAGCTGATGTCTCCTAGCTCCTCATCGCGCGGCGCCGGAACCGCGATCTACATATGTTTTTAATAGTCAATTATTTTTTAATCCATTTGTCCTTCCAGAACCTCTAAATTCTATAGTGCCTCATATTATTTCAAGATATTTGAATGGCATTTGGTGCTTGTATATACTGACCCCTCTAGTTATCATATCCCCTTACTTTGGCGGTTGAGGCATACTTTGCAGACAAAGCTGAATGAATGGCGTATCTAATTTAGCAATCTGAATAATATAGCTAATCTCATCTTTTTTAATGAATCACAAATTGTATTTTTTCATAAATGTGCAGAGTTGTTTAAATGGTGAAAAAGTTTGCAGTTTATGAGTACAGACTATCATAAATGTATATGTATGATCTACTGCAAATCATATAAATTTGCTTAAATTATGTAAGTTAGAAAACTGCGCCATTGGTACTGGACACCATTTACAAGAAAAAAGCAAGCACCAGCCAAACCATGAGGTACCCACGGGGCTTGTGACAGCTTGTGACGAAACGCGTAGGATGAGCGACGCATTGACGTGAGCACATGTTTGGCAGTCCCAGGAGGACAGGCGCACGCAAGCAGGCTTGATTTTTCATTGATCGTATGCATGCGAGTGTTTTTAATGCTTATGTAAGTGCAATACTTCTTTTATACCAATAACTATCACACCGTTTTATGCTATGGCCACTTTTTATTTCTCATATGTGGAACGTATGCTATGACATTTGGGCAAGGATTGATACTAAACGAGTCCCGGAGCCTACACATACCCTGGCTGGGTTACAAGCCGGATGCCTAGGTGACCTCCTGTAACAAAGGGGTCAACATATTCTGGTAAGCTGCTCCCCTATCTGGTGGTGGATAGCACATTGGCGGTGTCATGCTCTTCAAATTGGCTTTGATCCTCCACAGTGGAGAAACTTGCATTGGTCAAACTATCTGTCTTCTTTTAAGAACTACACTGGGATGAACTGTTCAGTCTTCTGCTCATCTGTTTCCACTTATTGAATTTGGACTATTTCATAATTATATAAATTTGCTTGCATGTGTTTCAAATTAATTAAAAATTGATTGGTTATCTTTGTTTGCGACCTTTTACTGGTTTACATCAAACCTTTCACTTCATTTTCACCTATGCCCTGGAACCTTCAAAAGTCTTTGTCAGCAGCAAATCAGTTTAATTTGTTAACAGTTCTAACCCTTTGTATGTAAGCATAACAGAGTGCTATCATTTAATATGTTCTGTGAAGCTAGCTAAATCCATCAGACTGGATAGAGACCAGTGGCGGCTGGTGCTAAATTTTTGGGGGGCGGCAAACAAGCCACCCCCCCAGGTAATTCTCCAATCCCCCGGTCAGACGGTCGGATGGATCACCCGCACCCCCCCTCCATTGGTTGGTCCATCACCAGCCCCACACTTAACCCATCTAGGTCACGGGCAGCACTTCCTTCGGGCGGCGAGCTGCGGCTTCACCCAGCGTATCCTCCTCCTCTTTGGTAATAAAGTGATTTAATATTTAAATTGTATTGTGCACATTCAATATCATATTTTATTTCACTGAATTTGCTTTTGTGAGCTAAGACATACTAACTGCAATGTTTTCACATTTTCTTGCCAGCAAATGTCAATATCTGAGAAGCAGTCGCATATTTTGAACAAGCTGTACTATTCAATAAACAATTGTAACACAGATATTGTTCTTTCATTTTTCACACTCTGTTAAATATCAGTCAATATTATATTTAATGCTCATTACTTTCTGTATTGAAATGTATTTGGCGGCAAGTGTCACCCTATGAAAAGCAATGCCTGATTTATATGTAGTAATATTGCTTTCTGTAAACTGTGTTAACACAAATATCTTTCTACCACTTTTCACACTCCACCGAGCACCATAAACTAATTACAATTTTACTGTGAATATTTGAAAAAATGTATAATTTAAAAATATAAACCCTCTTAGTTATTACTGTTGTTATATTCTGAAAAATACTGAACAACCTTTTTCGTTTTTTGCTTTTGGGCATGTTCACTAATAAGTGCTTACACGTACACATGAAAAATACCTAGGCGTTTACATAATTAGAAGTATTCAGATATTTAGGAAGGAGTAGCATGAGGAAAGGGAAGAGTCTATGACATTGTCACATTACCTTGGTAATGAGGCTTATCCCCCCAACACACAAACACACCCACTGCTATAACCCCCTTACTAGCAGATGCATAAGACTTGAATACATAGTAAGATGGGGCTGTGTTTCTAGATTTACAGATGTGCTTCATGATGAACATTCAATCGATGGATGACTATTGACTGGTCATGCTTTTGGCCATTAAAGTGGTAGTCAAGTCTACTTTGTTATTTTTACCTACAGGTAAGCCTATAATCACTAGCCTAGTCTCAAAATACCAACCTAATCGTCCTCTTCATTTCACCCAAGACCTCCTACTCTCCAGCTCCCTCATCACCTCCTCCCATATTTGCCTCCAGGACTTCTCCCGAGCCTCTCCCATCCTCTGGAATTCCCTACCCCAATCTGTCAGACTGTCTCCAAATCTATCCCTTTTCAGGCGATCCCTGAAAACTTTTCTCTGCAGGGAAGCCTATCCTGCCTCCACCTAAGAACTGCACTTTTATTTTATTTTATTTTATTCTCTTCAACAGCTCATCCCCCATAGTTATTGTCCTTTCGTATCACTTGACCCTCCCTCATAGATTGTAAGCTTGAGCAGGGCCCTCAGATTCCTCCTGTATTGAATTATATTGTAATTGTACTGTCTGCCTTAATGTTGTAAAGCGTTGTGCAAACTGTCGGCGCTACATAAATCCTGTATAATAATTATAATAATAATAATAATAAGGCTTACCTGTAGGTAAAATGAATATCTCCTAAATGTGCACCATTTAGGTGATATTCACCCTGCATGCAGCCGCTGATGTCACCGGAACATGTGCTCTGAAGGTCTGCCAGACTTTCAGAGCTTCTTGCCGAAACGGAGGTCATCGCAGCTCCAGCCACTCACAGCGTTGGAGCCCGCAAACCCAAAAGCAAGACAGGGAGAAGATGTTAGCCCTCTCATCGGTAACCGGTTGCTGCTGGAAGGGCTTCGTTCTCAGGTAAGTATTTCATAATGTGCTAGTAAGTGATACATACTAGCACATTATGCAATTGTCTTGCAGGTGTTTTTTTGTTTTTCTGCAGGGGTTTACTACCACTTTAAGGGTAAACTCTGTAAATATTTGTGTTCTCGCTACAATAATCTAAGGTGCTATCATACTGTGCTCAGCACCTATGCTGTGGCAACTTCTGGTAAACAGCTTTTTTGTTGGAAAATGAGACTCCTCTCCTACTGCATGCTTTGTCTTCCCCCTCTGGTATCACTGGCAGTAGGTGTAGTTCTGCTACAGCTTACTGGACATGATAATAATTTTTTTCCAGCTGCAGGACCAGACAAAGCTATAAGCTGTGGCTTAACAAAAAAGAAAGGATACTTCCAATAAGAGTAATAATAATTATAATTTCCATTCTTCTGGCCTCAGATAACCCAAATCATAGCCACTCTCCACAATACTAATGATTGAATTGGTCCCCTATGACTACCACCACCACCACCAAAACAATGTCCAGTGACTGCCATGTAGCCATTACCAATGGCGCTATCATGCTGTGTTTAGCACCTTGGCTGCGGCAACTTCTGGTAAACAGCTTTTTTGTCTGAAAATGAGACTCCTCTTCTACTGCATGCTTTGTCTTCCCCCTCTGGTATCACTGGCAGTAGGTGTAGTTCTGCTACAGCTTACTGGACATGATAATAATTTTTTCCAGCTGCAGTACCAGACAAAGCTATAATCTGTGGTTTAACAAAAAAGAAAGGGTACTGTCAATAAGAGTAATAATAATTATCATTCCCATTCTTCTGACCTCAGATAACCCAAATCATGACCACTCTCCACATTACTAATGATTGCATTTGTCCTCTATGGCCACCACAACCAACACAATGTCCAGTGAATGCAATGTAGCCATTACCAATGGCACTATCATGCTGTGCTTAGCACCTTGGCTGCGGCAACTTCTGGTAAACATCTTTTTTGTCTGAAAATGAGACTCCTCTTCTACTGCATGCTTTGTCTTCCCCCTCTGGTATCACTGGCAGTAGGTGTAGTTCTGCTACAGCTTACTGGACATGATAATAATTTTTTTCCAGCTGCAGTACCAGACAAAGCTATAATCTGTGGCTTAACAAAAAAAAAGGGTACTGCCAATAAGAGTAAAAATAATAATTATAATCTCCATCCTTCTGGCCTCAGATAGCACACATCATGACCACTGTACACAATACTAATGATTAAACTGGTGCTCTATGAACACCACCACCTAGGGTTGCCACATCATCCCTTTAATCCAGGACACATATGAATTGCACAGGTTCTGAGGCTAATTTAATGCAGATAAGGCACCACGTGAGTTTAATTACCACCTTAATCAGCCACAGAAGCTGTGCAATTAATATGTGTCCTGGATTAAAGGGATGATGTGGCAACCCTACCACCACCAACAACACAATGTCCATTGACTGCCATGTAGCCATTACTAATGAATCAGCAAGCCAAAGGCTTCATGTATCTTTACACACACACACACACACACGTGTTCTTATTGGATTAAGAGGTTATATTTTGAGCAATTACAAATATTCTGATAGCATGAAAATTAACAGATAGCTGACTATATATATATATATATATATATATATATATATACATACATACATACATACATACACACACAGTATCTCACAAAAGTGAGTACACCCCTCACATTTTTATAAATATTCTATTCGATCTTTTCATGTGACAACTCTGAAGAAATTACACTTTGCTACAATGTAAAGTAGTGAGTGTACAGCTTGTATAACAGTGTAAATGTGCTGTCCCCTCAAAATAACTCAACACTGCTGGAAACAAAAGTGAGTACACCCCCAAATTGGGCCAGATTAGCCATTTTCCCTCCCCAATGTCATGTGCGTCGTTAATGTTACAAGGTCTCAGGTGTGAATGGGGAGCAGGTGTGTTAAATTTGGTGTTATCACTCTCACTCTCTCATACTGGTCACCGGACGTTCAATATGGTCCCTCATGGCAAAAAACTCTCTGAGGATCTCAACAAAAGGATTGTTGCTCTACATAAAGAAGGCATAGGCTATAAGAAGATTGCCAAGACCCTAAAACTGAACTGCAGCATAGTGGCCAAGACATACAGCGGTTTAACAGGACAAGTTCCACTCAGAACAGCCCTCGCCATGGTCGACCAAAGAGGTTGAGTGCACACGCTCAGCATCATAACCAGAGTGCTGCCAGCAATGCTGCAGAAGTTGAAGGGGTGGGGGGTCAGCCTGTCAGTGCTCAGATCATACGCCACACACTGCATCAAATTGGTCTGTATGGCTGTCTTCTCAGAAGGAAGCCTCTTCTAAAGATGATGCACAAGAAAGCCTGCAAACAGATTGCTGAAGACAAGTAGACTAAGGACATGGATTACTGGAACCATGTCCTGTGGTCTGATGAGACCAAGATAAACGTATTTGGTTCAGAAGGTGTCAAGCGTGTGTGACGGCAACCAGGTGAGGAGTACTAAGGCGAGTGTGTCTTGCCTACAGTCAAGCATGGTGGTGGGAGTGTCATGGTCTGTGGCTGCATGAGTGCTGCCAGAACTGGGGAGCTACAGTTCATTGAGGGAACCATGAATGCCAACATGCATTGTGACATACTGAAGCAGAGTATGATCCCCTCCCTTTGGAGACTGGGCCACAGGGCAATATTCCAACATACAAACCCAAACACACCTCCAAGATGACCACTGCCTTGCTAAAGAAGCTGAGGGTAAAGGTGATGGACTGACTAAGCATGTCTCTAGACCTAAACCCTATTGAGCATCTGTGGGGCATCCTCAAATGGAAGGTGGGGGAGTGCAAGGTCTCTAACTTCCACCAGCTCTGTGTTGTCATCATGGAGGAGTGGAAGAGGACTCCGGTGGCAACCTGTGAAGCTCTGGTGAACTCCATGCCCAAGAGGGTTAAGGCCGTGCTGGAAAATAATGGTGGCCACACAAAATATTGATACTTTGGGCCCAATTTGGACAATTTGACTTAGGGGTGTACTCACTTTTGTTGCCAGCGATTTAGACAATGGCTGTGTGCTGAGTTATTTTGAGGGGGCAGCAAATTTACACCGTTAAACAAGCTGTGCCCTCACTACTTTACATTGTAGCAAAGTGTAATTTTTTCAGTGTTGTCACATGACAATATATAATAAAATATTTACAAAAATGTGAGGGGTGTAATCACTTTTGTGAGATACTGTATATATATATATATATATATATCTAAGTCTATTCGGGGGGACGGTCGTCTGGGGGTGTTCGTGGCCGGTCCGAACACCCCTTCTCCGAGAACAGGGGTAGTTGTACCCCTGTTCCACGAAACTCCACCCCCCGTCTTGGGGGAGGGGGTTTCCCTCACTACAGACCGTCGAGGCCGGTGAGTGTCAATGAATGTCAGTGAATGAAAACATTCTATGACATATATATATATATATATATATATATATATATATATATGTCATAGAGTGTTTTC
>BLSH010099361.1:489919-501945 GCA_018402905.1 Glandirana rugosa | reverse complement strand
CAGTGTCCTTGTCTAGTCCTATGTCTAAGTTTCATGTCCAACGAGAGTCCTTGTGTGATTAATTGGCTGCAAAGTGCCCCCACCTGTGATACTGCCTGCAAAGTACCTCCGCCCATGATACTGGCTGCAAAGTGCCCCCACCTGTGATACTGGCTGCAAAGTACCTCCACCCGTGATACCGGCTGCAAAGTGCCCCCACCTGTGACACTGCATTAGGGGAAATTGGTGCTCTTTACAGACTGCCGCGCCTGTGCACCTTCGCGCACGACTGTGCGCATGTGCCAGAAACAGCACCAAACGGCCCTATTTAAACCTGCAAGACCCAGCAGCCAGTGCTGTTCGTTCTACAGCATTAGTGTGTTCCTGAGAGCAACCTGTACTTTGAATCTGTATCCTGATCTGTTCCTGTGACCCGGCTTGTTTGACCTTGATTGATCTCCGCCTGCACGGACCCCCAGCTTGCCCACGACGACTCTTCTGCCTGACCCCTTTTGTATCTTGCTGCCTGCCTGTTAATGACCCTGCCTGTACCTGACAATTCTTCAGCCTGCACCTTCTGTACCGCTTGCCAGCCGGTTGCCGACTTCAGCCTGCCTCAGTACTCTATGGATTGCACGAGCCACTGACAGACCCATCTTGCCATCAGTGTTCCTGTCCAGCCCTCGTGCCCCCCTGTGCTCTGGAACCCTCTGTCTGCTCTATAAGGGGTTCCCGAACCAGGGTCGTAAGAGCGGTTGCTTCCTGCACAAGACAGACTCCACCATCAGGTGCGTGACACACTGGCTGCAAAGTGCCCCCACCTGTGTTATTGGCTGCAATGTACCCCACCTGTGATATTGGCTGCAATTTGCCCCACCTGTGATACTGGCTGCTATATACCCCACCTGTGATGCTGAGCTGTATACTGTGTCCTGTGATTCTGAGCTGTATACTGTGTCCTGTGATGCTGAGCTGTATACTCCTGACACAATATGCGGAATACAGGGGACGGAGTGGGTGGATTCTATAAGGGATGGGGCTGTATACTGTGCCCTGTGATGCTGAGCTGTGTACTGTGTCCTGTGATGCTGAGCTGTATACTGTGGCCTGTGATGCTGAGCTGTATCCTGTGATGCTGAGCTGTATACTGTGTCCTGTAATGCTGAGCTTTATACTGTGTCCTGTGATACTGAGCTGTATACTGTGTCCTGTGATGCTGCGCTGTATACTGTGTCCTGTGATGCTGAGCTGTATACTGTGTCCTGTGATGCTGAGCTGTATACTGCGTCCTGTGATGCTGAGCTGTATACTGTGTCCTGTGACACTGGCTGCTATATACCCCACCTGTGATGCTGAGCTGTATACTGTGTCCTGTGATGCTCAGTTGTATACTGTGCCCTGTGATTCTGAGCTGTATACTCCTGACACAATATGTGGAATACAGGGGACAGAGTGGGTGGATTCTATAAGGGATGGGGCTTATTAGAAGTAGGAGAGGTCAAAAAGGATGGGTGGGCCCCCCATCCTAAAACTTCACCAGCCACCACTGGCATTGCTACAGTGTTTGCTGCTTTGCTTAATAAAAGTGCTAGACAAACCTGCTTGAACTTTTCCTTAGTGTACCTGTCTCATGCATGGTTTACTGTTGCCACTATCAGTTAAGCCTATTCCCTTTACAATATACAGTAAATACAATATATCTACTTATGCCAGACAGCCTATCCTCCATATGCTGTGGCTTGTGCTGATAATACAAAATCTTGTATTTTTTCTTCTCATAATCAACAGCTTTCCTGATGGTACAACAACCAGAAGACGTATTTACCCAGGGAACATTTTATGTTTCTTTTATTCTTTTACCAAAAGATTTCTCCGCTACATTAAATTATTAAAGGAAAAGTTTACCGAAGGAATATAGACTCAAACACCCGTTTGAGTCTATATCCAAGTGCAGAGAAACTAATGGCAGCATTTTCCACTTAAAGAGTTCCAGCCTGGGGAAAAAAAAAATAAAAGTCAGCAGCTACAACTACTGCTCTAAGTGCAGACTAAAAACAATTTATTAAAAGAGCTTGACAAAGGAGCGTGGCTGCTATGCCACTCGCAGTGCGCATGCTCAGAAAACGTGTCAACTGATGACATCATCCCCCATGACAGTGGGTTGTGCTGACCAAGCCTCATTCTGAGTTTTCCCCTACTTCCAGCTGGCTTTTACCATCACACCAGGGACACATCTTTCACAGCCGCGGTCATGGATTACACAGGATGATAAATCATCTACTTCAGTGGGACATTACATACCCCCTCATTTGATGTGCCTGATTTTGATCACCTCCATGTGAGTTGCCAATCAGCTGTTTTAATAAATTGTTTTTAGTCTGCACTTAGAGGCGCCTCTCTCCTTGTGTTTTGCAGTTCTTGTTTTTGACCTGGCTTCTGGTCCGGCTGGGGCAGACCTTTGTGCATGAACTATTGGTCCACACATGTACATGTGTAGGAGTACATGGACTTTTTGGACTTTATGCCATGTGTTTACGTTTTTAGGTGTATAAGAAATACAGTTACATGCTTTGGTGTTGCACCATCTATTTGTTTGCCGACTTTTAATATATGGACACTTACCTGTCCAGTGAGCCCGCAATGTCGGCACCCCAAGCCAATCTGTCCATCGGCTCTGGGTGCAGGTGCTGGCATCTTCTCTAAGAGAAACAGGAAATGAAGCCTTGTGGCTTCAAAGCTTGTTTCCTACTGTGCATGCGTGAGTCGCGCTGAGCTTTCTGAATGGTCCCAATGTCTTCTGGGACCTGTGTGTCTCCCAAAAGGCAGTGAGGGGGAAAGGAGGAGGGGCTGGAAATTACGTAGATATCCGCACAACGATTTGAAAAGTATCCACCCCCCCCTCACCAAAAGGTGCCAAATATGGCAGTTGAGGGGGGAAGCAATCAACTAGAGCTTCCCCTTTTGGGTGGAGCTCTGCTTTAACCTCCATAGCTATGTGAAGTCAGCACAGACCAACATAACAATGACCTTTTTAGTTATTCAGTTCTCAAAATTTCTGACTTCAGAAACATTTAAAACAAAGAAGTTGCACAACCCAGCTAACCTAGACAAATGCTAACTGTAGGCCTTAGCCCTGGAAAGTCTGATGTAGAGAATCATTCAGCCTGGAAAATTAATGAAAGATGAATGCAGATTCTCTAGGATAGAGCCAATTTCTCATGGTAGTGCTATGTGAGCAGTGCCATGAAAAGGTCATCTAGAGCCTAGGGCGAAGATATCAAACAGCTCCCTCCCTCCAAGATGTATTAACATTGTGTTTCAGCTAACATCCCCTCCTACCTCCCTCTAAAAATTCTGAGCACCAATCTGCACGCTTACCCACTAAGCTTAAACTCCCTTTGAAATCCAAAATTCTCCCCAAACAAAATGTCCCCCTCTTCCCAGTAGTAATCCCCCCCATGCAATCTCCAAACCAGCATGAATCCTTGCCCCCCCCCCCCATCCGCCTCCCAACTCCAAATCCCCTCCCTCACCAAATTCCCCCCTCCTAGCACAAATCCTCTACCCTTCAAATTTTATCTCTGACCACAAATCCCTCTCTCAACCCCCCTCTTCCAGCACCCCACCTACTAGCATAAATAGTCCCCCCAATTCCCCCTTTCTAACACAAATCCCTCCTCCCAAATGCCCCCTTCTAGCACAACCCCAAATGTCCACTTCTAGCACAAATCCTCTTCCCCCATCCTCCCTCCCAGCACAAATCCCCCTAAATCATCCAGCCTAGCTCTCTACCCACAGATTTTCTCTAGTAGAATAAATCTTACCCCCCCCCACCCCCCAAATTCCCCCTCTAGCACAAATCTCCCCATGTTTTTCCTTCCACCACAAGTCACCTTTCCCCTCTTCCAGAACAAATCCCCCCAATCCCCCCTGCTAGCACAAGTACTCCCTCTCAAATCACCCTTCCTAACACAAATCCCCCCCAACATTTCCCTTCCTAGCACAAATGCTCCCCTCCCAAATCACCCTTTCTAGCACAACCCCTCAAAAAAATCCACCTTCCAGCACAAATATTCTAGCTCTGCCCCCCAAATATCCCCGCAGCATAAATCCTCTCCTGACATTTTTCATCCTAGAACAAATCTTACCCCCATCCCCCCATAAATTCCTCTTCCCAGCACAAGTCCTCTTCCCCTATCCTCCTTCCTAGAACAAATCCCCCTTCCAGCACAAATCCATCATATCACCCTAGCGGAAGCTGTTTTGCACAGTTTTGACAGACAGCTGGCAGTGAGAGGTGCGGGGGTATGGGATCGCTGCTGCAGGGACCTGCACTACAGATGCAACTGACTGTCAGATCGGGACTGAGCAGGGTTTGCTTAAGTAAACCCTGCTCAGTCCCAAACGAGGACCGTGGCAGTGACAGGTGGAAGACCCAGGAGGGGAGAGAGAACACAGCAGAACCTCTTCCCATCTCCTTCCTCCTCTCCTTCCTCCTCTCCAGCTCAATGCTGACAGTAGTAGTAATGCTGCTGTCAATACTTCTGTCAGATCGCAGCAGCAGGAAGACTCCACATAGCACCCCCCACCTCACATGTTACCACCAGGCCCAGGGCAGCTACCCCTTCTGCCCACCCCTAGTCCTAGCCCTGTTTATGAGCATCTCTTTTACTTTCCTTTAGTCACTTACACATGTTTATTGATGATATGTCATTTTTATAATTGTACAATGCATTTTCTGAGCCCAGGGGCAAAGTCAGTACATACCCAGAAATGTCATATTTACCTTACCAAGTGTGCTGCATGAGCATAAATAGCATAAAATGCACATAGAACAGGCAAAAAGTGTCTTCCCATGAATGTCATTTCCTTGCAGTTTTTAAATGACCCTTCTGCTCACTCTTCAGTTATTGTGTAGCAGATTTAAAACCTAAAATTGCTTTCTGTTTCATAGGATTGTGACGAGCTAAATAGCTAATAAATATGTCAACATACGCCTCAGCTGCCCTGTGTAAAATGCAGCTATTATCTTTGAATTATACCCTTTTAATTTAACAATGTAGCATCACATTTTAATTACAACATAGATTATACGCTACAGCAAAGAATCAGTAAACAAAGACCTAATTTGTGATGCTTCTTCACATAGACTATCATTTACTGACTAATTAGTTTCTCCATAAAGCTCCTAGTGACTATAGTGGAGGAAATTCTCCTGTGGATTAAGAGGTTATATTTGAAGTAATTACAAATATTCTGATAACATGACAATTAATAGCTGAAATCAATTGCTACCTATAATTTAATTTTTTTTCAGAATGCCTTTTTCCCTATCATATTTTAAATCAAGTGATCTCTGTACTGTGTAATTACATTAGAAGTGTTTCATATTTCAGCAATAATATTATTAATGACAGACATTTAAAACTTGGAGAGCAATAGTTCACTCCAAATTGTAATTGATATAAGATGGATTATGCCCAGCAATTTATTTTTAATTACATAATGTAATTAAATGACACAATGTTGGGAAATAAGGAATATTATACCATCTATATGAAAAAGTGAATCAGTAAGGCAAGTTATGATTCTGTAGACCCGCCATTCTGATTAAGCACAACACGATGTGAACCTTTTTAAACCGTTGTTTTATACCTGTTTTTCAATACATTAAGGCACAACCTTTATTTACATATAAACATTATTTAATATGTGGCAAATAATTCCCAGAGCACTATGGTTAGCTTAAGCCAAAGCAAAGATACTTCAAAGCTTGGTTTGCATAATTGAAACTTCAGAATGAGCTTTCCAATAAGGGACGATACACTGTAATGAATCAATCAATCATTAGTGTGTGTACATCTCAGCTTTATCAATTAAAGTGGTTGTCAACTCAGTACAACCACTTTAACCTACAGGTAAGCCTATAATAAGGCTTACTTTTAGGTTCCGAGAATATTTTCTAATCTTGCACCGTTTAGGAGATATTCTCTGTATCCACATGTGCCGACGTCATCGCCACATGCGCAGTTAAGAAACAGCCGGATTAGGCCATTTTTTCACTAAGAGTGCCGCAAACTAAGGCTCCCATGCGCCGGAGTGACATCAACGCGGCTCTGGCCAATCACAGTGCTGGAGCCCACGCTGTGATTGGCTGGAGCCACCGAACCCGGAAGCAGCATGTCGCCGGTCACATCAGTGTTCGGGGACCACTGCAACAGCTTTGTTCCAAGGTAAGTATTTCATAATGAGCTAGTATGTGATGCATACTAGCTCGTTATGCCTTTGTCTTGCAGGATTTTTTTTTTTTTAAAAATCGTCAGGAGAGTTTACAACCACTTTAAGCTGAAATCCAGGATAGAGTTGCCACCTTATCCCTTTAAACCTGAACACATATGGATTGCACAGGTTCTGAGGCTAATTTAATGCGGATAAGGCACCAAGTGAGTTAAATTGCCACCTTAATTAGCCACAGAATCTGTGTAATTCAGGGGTTCGGTTTTAAAGGGAGGAAGTGGCAACCCTACTCCAGGAATAAATACTTTCATTTAAATCTGTTCCTTAATAGTCATTTATAAATATGATACAAATGTGCATCAAATGCCTTTACAAACCCAGGTATTACCATATAAAAGTAGCAGCGACATCATCACTGTGCTGGACATAGCTTGTGCAGAGAGCTATGTTTCACATACTAATGCCACTTGTAATATTTGCTTATCCCAATGCTCGACTTTAAAACCAGCAAACAACAGAGTATTTTTGGGAGGGGAAGAAACACATGAAAATATATGTTGGCTCAAACGTAGAATACAACTTTTTAACGTGCAAAATTTCATATTCACTTGACTAAAAATATATATTTATAAATGTTATTTTAAGTCTAAACTATAATAAAGAAAGAGAATATGTGCAAAACAACAATGTATTCCCTTTAAGCTGATCTTGCATGTAAAGACAAGGATGCTCAACTTGACTTAAACTCTTTAGCAGACTGATTTTTAGCATTTTTACATGTCTGGCAAGATGTATATGGTATGGCCATTCAGTGGGGTTGGTTTTTATAACTGGAGAGTGCAAAATCTGGTGCAGCTGTGCATGGTAGCCAATCAGCTTCTAACTTCAGCTTGTTCAATTAAGCTTTGACAAAAATACCTGGAAGCTGATTGGTTTCTATGCACAGCTGCACCAGATTTTGCACTTTCCAGTTTTAGTAAACCAACCCCACTTTTCCTTCTTGGTTCATGATAAGTTCATGATAAAGCAGGGGACAATGATAAACTATAATGGCTGCTTAAAGACATCATTGTAGTCCATGTGACTACATTTTTCACTTCTATTTAGTCTCAGTTGAGACAAATAAAGTTTTAGAAGGCAAGGCATCCCTCTCCCATACACAGGCTATTTATTGTCAAATTAGGCATACAATTACCCGACTAAACTAAAATGCACTTAGGCTAGACAAGCAGGTCTGTCACCAAGGATGACAAGTAAAAAATGGATCTGCTTGACGTTGCAGCAATCACCCCACACAGAAGATTTGGCTGATTGCTGCTAGGTAGGGACTGTGCAAATCATCACCAACACGCCTAGGTTCACATTGATGCGATTTGGCATGCGATTTGACATGTCAAATTGCGTGCCAAACCAGCGGCAATTGTTGGCAATGGCACCATCCAATCAGCGCCGCACCGATTCCCAAAAGTAGTTTCTATACTACTTTTGGTGACTTTGGGGGTGAGGGGGAAACCCACACAGATGTCTCTGAAATCGCCCCGAAAGTTGGGACTGACCTGCGAGTTCAGCTGAACTTGTATGATTTCATTCCCGCTGTCAGTGTGAACCTAGGCTTAAAGCACCAAAAGTGGAACTTCCACTTTAAGGGGATGTGACCCCCTGACATGCCACAATTGGCATTTCATTTTTTTGTCAAAACAGTGTCCCAGCTGCACTTCCTGTCCTGATGCCATAGAACAGGAAGGAAGTTCACCTTTCCCCTGCCCTCTCTGCGATCTTCTGGGACACGTCACAGGTCCCAGAAGATACGCCGGACATTCACAAAACACAGCGCGACCCGTGCATCCACAGTGCGCGCCTGGCTTTGAAGGCAAAGCCGGGCGCCCACACTTGTGATGCCGGCGCCACCCAGGGGAGAGGAGAGTAGGGAGCCTTTGGGCGGCTGCATAGCTCAAGCCTGGGATAGGTAAGTGTCCAATTTTTAAAAGTCAGCAGCTACACTTTTTGTAGTTGCTGACTTTTAACTGGGTGGAACTCTGCATTAAAGTGTGGGAAAGGAAGACTGCTGCTGTGGTGCTGTGCTACTGTTTTATTAAGCCAGAGCCTACTCTTTCTATTTTCTTTTAGTATTACTTACTTTGTGACCTTCTCTGGAAATGCATCAATTTTATGAAGTAACTGGACAGAAAAGTCACTAAAATATAAAAAATGACCGAAGGACTATAGGGCCTGCGGACTAGACCAGTGGCATTATTGAGGTCATTGTGCCCTAAAGGTGCTTTCCCATCCGCAATACAACATACTTTCTGAGAGAGTGTTTAGGGTAGCATCTCCATTGAAACACTAGTTATATATATATATACTAGTCATATTGGTGATGAGGTTGTGTGGTCTTCCTAATCGGGGTCTCAATATTAACATGTCGGGGTATATCCAAATTGATATTAGGTGCTGTTGCACCCTCCCCTGTGGTAGTTGAACTACTATTTTCCTTTGGTTTGCCATTTGTATATTTGCTTGCTGCCAAAATCCTTGAGATCCCTCTGGTATTTACCAGTCTTTCTTTTCTTGGTATCCTGATCTGTTTTATCTCAGTTTTTGTTAATGTCATTAGTCAATCTGTTATATTCTGGTGTATCCTTAAAGGGTTCCACTGCATCTTTCAGGATTTTTATTTCCTCATCTAGTTGCCTCATTTTCCTCAGTTTTCTTTTAAGCAAGAATTGAATGAGTTCTTTCCCCCCGAAGGTTGAAGAACTCCTCCCACTCTCTAATGGAGTCCTCATCTAGTAGCCCATCATTAATTGGGAGATCCTGTCTCAATTTCCTGGGTATGATATCTACTTTTAAGTAGTGGTCAAATGTAACCACATCCCACCATGTGGAGACCTTTTTCTCTAGGAGTCTCCCTAGTTTTTTCATAGACTGTTCTAGACCTCCATTTGTTTCCTTGTGATCTGTAAATATTTCATCCAGATTAATATTTCTATTATCTATGAAGCCAAAGATATCCATACTAGCAGCAGTAAACAAAAGGGAAAGTACAAATGAAATCTGAAAATACCGTGCAGAAAAATGATAAAAAAGAAGAACCCCAGACATTACGGCATAAAAGATGGCATATCATATTGAAAAGAAAACAAAACCTAGCCTGCCTAGCTAGGGAGCACACGGACACTCTTGGACCTAGCTTATCATACCTGGCATATCTCACTGGTGTGTATAGGGCTAACCTCAACTGTAGATGGAGGGATCATAACAAATGTGTCAGTGGGCCTCCTAATTATCTGTAATAAAGCAGTTTAAATCGAAGTCCACATTTAGGCCTCTAGGCCTGAGGGATCGGGTCTCGAAGATCCACCAGGATTCCCTCTTGCTAAGTGACCTAATCCTATTGGAACTCCTCCAATGACCATGGTAGGTCTCTATACCCCAAGAGCTCATACCCAAGGTACTTCTGTTATGAACCTCTCTAAAAAGAGGTTCATAACAGCTGATCCTCCGCACCTCCATACTGATAATCCAGTCCCTGCTACATCTTTTCCTCCATGCTCCAGTGATCTAAGGTCTTGAACAAGATCAACTAAAGATCCATTGGTCTGCATTGGACATGAGTCCCGTGCAAAAGCATGGAGAGTCTGCGGGGGAAGCGGAGGATTGGGAAAGTAAAATGCTTTTATTCTCCCTTAGACTTAAACCAACAGTTATCCAAAGCAATACAGATTCAGCCCCACTGCAAGACAGAATTTTACAGATTTCCTTGAGTTGGGCTTTAAATGATACCTGAAAATCCTGCTATAAAGATCTTGTTCAGGCACTTCCTGTTCTAGCATGACATTAATCTATCCCTGTCTTCCAATTCTGCATTGTCATTAGGGTTAAACCAAAAAACAATGTCCCCATGAGATCACAGAGGACCTAGAGGTTAGTTGCAGAGAAATGGGCCTTGTAGACCAATATATAGTAAAGTAGAAAACTCTTCTTTAATAATGCATCACATTAAAATACAATGCAGAAATTTATCATGCGAAGTATAAAAGAAAGGTTATTCCCTACAGCCCAGATGAGTCCTAAGGGCTCCTGGGCTGCATTGACATGACAACCTACAAATACATATACACATAGACAACACAAAACATTAATACAAAGTGTCCGGACACACAGGGGAAGGGAGGGAAGGGGAAACCAAGTGGCACCGTATAAAAAATGGGGAGTTCGGTATCCAGAATACTCTGGTATGATGGAATCAAATCTTCTGCTCTGCCCTGGTGGAAATCCTAGGCTGTACAAAGCAGCCCTGGTGTGGATAGAAGAGCCAGGGTAATGAGAAGTGCTGGGCAATGTCCATCAGTTGGGTCCAGGGGAGACCATCAAATATGCCAAGGAGCGGGAAGATGTATGGAATGTGAGGACAGATGGCACTTAGAGGACTGATGGGATAGCATGAGTGGTGGTCTGAGCACGCCTGAAGGGGGTGATGCCACCTACGTTTTGGTGCAATAGAATAGCACCCCCCAGAGGTTGGGGTAACAATAAAGACAATGTCAGATGCGTGTCTATCAAATAGACAGATGTGGGTTGGGATCACCAGCGCAGACGGTAATGAGTAATGCAGTCACTAGTATTTCACAGTGGAACGTAGCAGCCAAGGTCATTGAAACTCATGGATCCTGCTAATAAATGTGCACAATGTGATGGGAGTAAACGGATGCCACTAACTAATGTGATACCCTTGTATAGTTATAAAGGCTGCATAAAGTCACTGGGAACACTCTCCTCACCTTAGCTGCTATTGGTATCAGGTGGCTGGAATTCCTGTTATGTGCATACATGGAATGCACTATGTGGGGTGTAGAGTTCCTTTAGATCATCCAAATAGATCAGTGCAAGCAACAACAACATGTAGCATATTACCCTGTCCATACGATCATCCATACGTTTCCGCTCATATGCATATATCCAGGGGTCATGAGGCTGCCCAGTATAGTGGAGAGACGTGTGCTGGAGTGCCGGTATCGGGAATAGCAACCGCTCGTGTAGCAGTAATAATACCAGGACGCTGGGTGCGCTGCAAGCCTCGTTCTTAATGTGTTCCAGCCATTCAATCAGTCTGTGACGCTTGTGACGTCAACGCGTTTTGCTATCGAGTAGTATAGCTTCGTCTGGACATTAGGGTTGCCACCTCATCCCTTTAAACCCGAACACATATGAATTACACATGTTCTGAGGCTAATTTAATGCAGATAAGGCACCAAGTGAATTTCATTACCACTAGAGTTGAGCCAACACCTGGAAGTTCGGGTTCTGCTGGTCCGTCCGAACTTCGGGACAAAGTCCGGGTCCGGGTCCGGACGGAACCCGAACAATCGCACGGACAACGAACCCCATTGAAATCAATGGGGACCCGAACTTTTAGGCACAAAAATGGCTGTAGGAAAGTCCTGGAAAGCCCCAGAGGGCTGCAAAAGGAAGTAAAATGGGGGTAAGGGTAGGGCAAGTGCCCTACAAAAAATGGGGACAGGGAAATAACTGTAAATATTTTAAAAAAAATAAAAACATAAAAAAAGCAAAAATGGAGGTGAATGTGGATCATCTTCAAACTGTGTCTGAAAAGTATTAATTAACGGTAGAAGCCATATAACTGTTCTAAAATCATCTTCAAACTAGGGCAAGTGCCCTACAAATAAATGGGGATAGGGAAAATAAATTAAAATCAAGTAAAATAACGGGAAGGGGGGTGGATGTGGAGTAGGAGCCTAGAGGTTGACTAGGCCGTGACCGTGGCAGTGTAGGTGGAAGTGGCGGTGGAG
>BLSH010099361.1:453305-485858 GCA_018402905.1 Glandirana rugosa | reverse complement strand
TTAGTCATCATTATTTTCATTTCTAAATTTTTGAGTAATGACTGCGTTATGATACTTTTTGTAATAATTGGGATTTTACTTCGGAATTTTTTACTGTAAATCAAACGATTTCGTTGTAAAAGAAAAAGATGTAAAACAACGTAGAATTACAACGACTAAAGAACGCCGGAGAAACTTAGGTAAAGGACAGATATGACATACATTTGGTTGTCACTGACGTACTGTCAAAGAATACTACTTTTCTCACCTGTTACGAAGACGTTACAAACGACTTTATCGGTGAACATCAGACAACCTTCGGAAATGTCCGGGTCCGGGTCCGTGCCACGGACACCCTAAAGTTCGGTACGGACCCGAACGTTACAGTCCGGGTTCGCTCAACACTAATTACCACCTTAATCAGCCACAGAACATGTGTAAGTAATATGTGTTCGGGTTTAAAGGGCTGAGGTGGCAACCCTAGTTGTCATATTGCCAAATGGGCTTCCAACAGACTACAAGTGGCTATTTCAGCAAACATTGCAGAAGCATTGTCCACTCTTTTCATCATAAGAAACTGTCATGCAGTCACTGTTGGTTTACATACAGTATAGACAGGAAATGGATTCAAAGAGGCCGCAAGAAATCAGCAACATTAAGATGCAACAAAATGTAGAAAAAGAAAATGTTGCTTTAGCAAACTAAATGTCATTTTTTAAGGCTTCATTTTAGGGTTAATAATGTTTTTCATAGTATTGCGTCAGTAATGAGTTTTTAAATCTTTACTTTTATTACTACTGATTTATAATCCTACATACGTGCATTTAAGTACTTTATTGGTAGTAGGGGATATATATGTAAATCTCAGCACTCTGTAGAATACTTCACAAGTAGGGAGTTTTATGTGTGAAGTTTCTGTAGTCTGCTGTCTGTATTTATTATTTGTCTTCACCTAGGACAAAGAGATTGACAGCAGGACCCTTTGAGTGTCAACTTTCTTTCCCTTTAGAAGCTGTATGATGCCTGGAAGGCTTTTATGAGCACATCTTGTACAGTATGTGTGAGAAATGCTGGTGTCTTCCAGCTGGACTGTAATTGCACTGCTTTTATGATCAGTTTTACTATTACTGTGTATGCAGCTTTTCTTGAATGTCTTGGGTAGATTAGGCTTTTTCATCAATTAGCAGGATAAACGCTTGCTTGCAGTGGAACGATTGCAATGACAATAAGTGTTTATTCATTAAATAATCTCATATGCAATAGATGCTCGTGTTTTGATAACAGCAATTTGATTAAGCAATGGCATGTCCCTTGACTTCCATTCATGTTAATATAATGCCAGTGCAGTTTTCACGGTTGATTGTCCCTGTTTCTCCCCCTCTAAAGCCTAGTACACACTGCTAGTTTTTTTTTCCTTCAACCCAGAGGACTGAACGAAAAAAAAAACCTGACAGCTCAGGTCGGGGCCACTGTATTAACAATCTGATGTTAGTATAGCAATCTCCCCTGCTCTTCTATTGTGTTCTGACAGAGGGACAGCCCCACCGCCAAAACACTCTGGTCAGCGCATTCAGCCATTGGCAGACCTTATTTGGTCATGAAAGGAAAAAGGGACAAGAGGGTGCCAACCTGTAATGTCTGGTAATGCAGGATGGAGATGACACTGGGTGTAGTCGGGGGGGGGGGGGAATATGTGAGAGTAAAACATGTATATAAAAATAGCATGTATAAATATGAATAAATGGTGAATAGGAAAGTATGATATAAAAAAAAAAATATATATATATATATATATATATATATATATAAGAAATCAATGTAAAAAAGGAAAAAAAAAAAAAAAACAACAAAAGAGTTCATCAGATTAAAAAAGATAAAATATCAATGGTAACTCACTAGTTTAATGTCCAGCAAAAAAGAGAGGGAGAATGGCTGATCATTGCAGGTGTTACCAGAAGGCCACGCTGTCAATAGTCAGATGTGAGCTGACAGTTGGATGATGAGGAAGGCGCGCTGGTGGCTGTGGTGCTCCGGTGGTTGGCCGTTGGGTTCAGTGGGGCTGATTGATGATGAAGACTGTCGGCTTATTTGGTCATGCCCTTTTAACAGGAGCCGGCCGAATAGCCAGCTTCTGTCAGACCGGCTGCAGTACACCCGGGCCGAATGTCACCTGGTTTCTATTGACTGGCCGATGCCACCCAACATTGTGTATGGGGGTTAAGCATGCCTACCGCACATCTATCCCAGATACTGTGGGACTGTCTTGGGATTTTAACATAATTCTGGCATCCTTTGTCCCCCAGCCAGTTGTGTGCTTGAACATTTATTCCAGCACCCAACTTCCATTATTAATGCCCGTATTAACAGCCACTGCCCAGCATTTGCCAAGCCCTGCCCACTCACAGTGTACAGTGTAAACAGTACACACAATGCCGCTGGGCAGAGGATTCTGGTATGCATTCCAGAGAGACAACGGCCAACTTGGGGGCACAGATCTCTCTCAGTGTCCTTCTGCATGTTGCTGTGTGTGCTGTCATTTGCATGGGACTGGACTTTTCTGACTGAAGTCAATGCCATCTGTTGTAGGAGTATGCATGGGCGTAAAGATAGGGGTTGCAGGGGTTGCAATTGCAACCGGGCCCCATGCACCAGGGGGTCCCTGTACACCTGGATAGGAGGGATAGCGGGGGCGGCATTTGGAGGAACCAATCTCCTCCATTTTCCTCCTAATGGAGATTGGTTCCTCTATATGCTGCCCCCGCCTCCCCTCCTATCCAGTTTACTTGTCTTCTGCTGTTCCCAGGGTCCCTGTGTCCCTCCACAGAGCTGCTGTCTTCTCCCCTGCTCTCTCCTGCCAGCTGCTGTAGAAGATGTGTCATGATGGAGAGATAGGAATGGGTCGGTAAATTTGTCATTTACTGGCGCCTTCCTTTTCTGAATGGACAGTCAGAGTCAGTGATTGGTGCCAATTGGTTCATTCATAACTGAAGCATAGTAAACTGTTTTTACTATACTTGCATTTCTGAATGAATGGGAGGCTCGGTGCACAACTATTCCTGTCCATTCATTCTGTGCAGCTGAGGCTACACAGATGGAGATTGAGGGCTGAGGTTTGTTTAGACCCCTGATATCTCATCAAAGCCCCCCAACAGAGCTCCTAAAATAAATTGTAAAAAAATATAAAAATAAAATTGTAAAAGAAATAAAATGAAATAGTAAAAAAAAAATAAAATTAAAATTAAAAACTACTGACACCAGTGCGGTCGATTGCAAAGGTTGCAATTGCGGCCGAGCCCTGGCATTTCACCACCATAGGGAGGCCCTAAGATGGCAGAAAGGGGGCCCACTGCAGAACTTGTGAAAGGGTGCCACTGCAGGTCCGTAATAAAGGGATACGCAATGGGGGTAAAGGGCCCCAGTATCAGCGGGAAGAGGGAAGGGCCCTGGCCAGGGGTCAGGGGGGGCCCTTCATAATTTCTTGCACCGAGGCCCTGAAGGTTCTAGTTACGCCTCTTGGAGTATGTTCATACTACTGCAAATAATGTTTTATTTGTTCTTATGTTTTTCCTCATGTATCATCTTTCCTCTAAAGATACCCCTTAAATCTCTTCTTTCCTACCTGATTAGTCTGTCCACCTCTACTTTTGTATCTTGCTCTGCTTCACATATGTAAAATGTAAACAGTTCTATAAAACCAAATTCTAGATTTCTGTAACACACTCTGATCTTATAGCCATATTTAGTGAATACTAACATCTGCCTCCAGTAGTTACTTTTGCTTTTGTTTTCTCTGCTATATTGTTTATTTCATTTATCGCAGGGCCCTGGTATCAGAATAATTTTCCTATCTAGTCTCTTTGGAGCATATAGCCTTGATGTGTTTCTACTGGTTCTTTTCTCCTAATATGATAAGGTGCTGTCACCTTCCTTAAATTCACCTTCAATTCACATTATTGCACTTGTTTATTCTTTATTTACTTCAGTTCCTTTCCGTTACCACAATATTACCAGCATAGGCTATAAACTGTGCTTTGCTATTTATCACGGTGTACTTAGGAGTATCTTATAAAACACATTCACAGTTTGTCAGAATGTGATAACTGCTGATGCATGCAATCTGATCTACAATATACCTCACCATATTTACTAGATCCTTCTTCTTTATATGAGATGTACAGCACAGTGTAGGACAGCAGATTATTACTATCATGTGTATAGATCTGTAACATATATGTCTTACATCCTTGAATCACTCATAGCACACTAATTATGAAGTATTTTGTGGGTACAAAAACTGCAGGCTATGTACAATGTACATATAACTACTTGTGGACCGCACGCCCCCGCAATGCACTGCAGACGGGCAGCCCGTACAGGCAAAGCGATGTACTGGTACGTCGCTGCCTGGTTCTGCGTTTAGGGCGTGAGCATGTGTGCCCTCATTGGCACCCGCTGTGATTGCCAGAAGGTCCCGGCCAATGATCCACCGGGAGGGCTGGAACCTGTTGATCAGCTGTGTACAATCACAGCCCAGAGGTCTGTGTTGACTATTAACACAGGGCTCTGTACAGAGGGAACAATCTCTCTGTTTCTTCAGAGCAAAGTGATTATTAGTAAAAAGCAGCACACATTGCACAGATTACACATTGAGTACATATTGATCACCTGACGGATCGGCTGCTCGACAGATATTTATTCAGCGCCATTCAAAATGACACTAGGTAAATAAAGGGCTGCCTATCCACTGTTAAAAAAGCATATAGTGGTACAAAATGGATTAACCATGCTGTATTAGGCACCACCAAACAGTTAGCAAAATTTAGCCACTCTCAATTTTGGCTCAGTGCACGAAGCAAGCTATATTTTTTTTGCAACCCAAAGTGTCCCTCTTTCAATTTTCAGAGATATCTAGGGTTTGCCATTTGGATTTGGCATTGTTGAAACACAGAGGAGCATATGTATAACTTGATTACAGATTGTAACTTTTGCAGCCAAATTTGACTATTATCTACTTTATATTTGTTCTCATTCACATGGCATAGAACATGTAAAACTTTCTGCTTACATTTTACTTTCTCTTTTCCGAAAACTCAGAAACTCAGCTTTTCCTCTGCTATTCAGAATGTTCTCTGCCATGTGGAGGGGGCTTGGGAGGTAATGTTTACCATAATTAATCCCGTCTGTACTGTGTAGGCAAATTTCATTATCAGCTGTAAACTCAATTTTAAAACTGCATGTCCTAATAAAGGGTTAAATATCTCAAAGCTGGACTGCACTCTAGGTTAATGAGGGTAAACTCTGTTTCCTTCTTTTTTAGTAGGGACACATGGAGTTTCATCTCCTTTGGAATTGTTCATAGTAGCTTCTTGTAGTCTGCGTGAAGCCTGCTCAAAATAAACACCTAGAAATACATTTTTTTAAATGTTGTTTTCTAGGTGCTCTGTGAATTGAAATGGAAACACATACCAAAACATAATGGTCATTTCTCAAAGGGGACTGAAATAATGAAAACACACTTTCAAATGTTCATATAAATCCCCTAGAACATATTTTGCAAATGAAAGATGACAATGTGTGGCAATGAAAAAAGAAGTTAAACAATTATAGACAAGAAAACTGTATCTGGATTGAACATCCTTTATGTCTGAAATTTCAATCAATTAAAAAAAAAACACTGCGATGACCATTGTTACCAGGACAGAAAGTTATGTGAGGCCCACAATGTGTACACCTGTTCTGGTAATGTTTGTGCAAAAAGGGAATTCCCCATTACTTTTCTACACTTTCAGTGTCATTTTAATTTATGTTGTAAGTAAGGATGGGCTCGGGCGTGTTCGCAAGTGCACGTGCCCGCCGGGAAGTGAACCCTGCACTGCGCCAATCACAGGCAGTGAGACATTTTCCCGATGCGTGGCTGCAGCAATCGGGGAATGTCTCATTGCCTCTGGTTAGCACAGTGCAGGGTTCACTTACCGGCAGACTCGGGCACGTGCACTTGCGAACACGCCCGAGCCCATCCTTATTTGTAACTAAAAAATAAGCAAATATTGTATTTTATTTTGCATATTGAGCAGTTTATGATATCCTTTTTCATATTATTTTATTGTATACTTTAGCTTGTTTCGGTTTTTTTGTTTCATTCCCGAATTATGCAGCTGACTGAATTGCAAGGAAAGCAAGTCTGCTTTTTTTATATTTTCTTAAGTCTTCTTAAGAATTCACAGACCTAAATATGTCATGTATACAGATAATTGTTGGTTAAGGGAGTTGATTTGGTTGTTTTCCAAAAGCAGCTTGAGTCTAGTATGCACCTTCTATGAACCTTTCAGGACATTTAAAGACATTATTTGAGGGTTTGCTTCATGACAGTGTTAGTGTAAGCTTTTAGAATGTTGGTCTGAAATTCTCTGTGGTATAGTGCAGGAAGAAGAAAGGGATTGTTATCAATTCAGATAGAAATGTATTATTTAATAGCCTATTACAAGCTCTTATTTTTAAGCATATTTAGAAATATAGAGTTGTAAGCTACATTGATATTCTCACAATTCCCTAAATACAAACAGCATCACAGGCACTTCCTTTTCCTTATGCCAGGAAACATTAACTGCATATAATGGTTCATATAGAAACTTTTACTATTTTGACTTGCTCATTGTACAAACTTAGTGGTGAATTAAAATGATTATCAATCTCCAGGCAATACACACATCACAGGTAGAGTTGAGCAGACACCAGGATGTTCGGGTTCATCTGCTTCGGCCGAACTTTGCTGAAAAGTTCGTGTTCGATACCAAACTTGACCCCGGACCCCTAACCCCATTGAAGTCAATGGTGAACCGGACTTTTGGGCACAAAAATGGCTCTAAAAAAGTCCTGCAAAGGGCTAGGGGGCTGCAAAAGGAAGCAAAATGGGGGTAAGAGTAGGACAAGTGCCCTGCAAACAAATGTGGATAGGGAAATAACTTAAAATCACATAAAAAAAAAAATGGGAGGAGGAGGTGGATGTGGAGTAGGAGCCTAGAGGTTGATTAGGCCGTGACCGTGGCAGTGTAGGTGGAAGTGGCGGTGGAGGAGGAGGAGGAGGTAGCCAACACTGTTTTTTGTTTGTTTGTTATTTTTTCTAATTGGGGTAGCCCCCAAAATATTGAGCCATATTAAAAAAAAACAAGTATACCAATGGCTGTGTGAGGCGGGTCTAAATGTCTATTTATTCTGCACAAGGTACAGACAAGTCTTGTGGGATCCATGCCTGGTTCATTTTAATAAAAGTTAGCTTGTCCACGTTGGCTGTGGACAGGTGGCTGCGCTTGTCTGTGATAACGCCCCCTGCAGTGCTAAACACACGTTCAGACAATACACTGGCTGCAGGGCAGGCCAGCACCTCCAAGGCATAAAGGGCAAGCTCAGGCCATGTGCCCAATTTGGAGTCCCAGAAGTTGAATGGGGCAGACCCATCGGTCAGTACGTGTAGGCGTGTGCACACATACTGTTCCACCACGTTACTGAAATGCTGCCTCTTGCTAAGACGTTGTCTATCAGCTGGTGGTGCTGTTAGTTGTGGCGTGCTGCTGACAAAGCTTTTCCACATTTCGGCCATGCTAACCCTGCCTTCTGAGGTGCTGGCGGTGCCACAGCTACATTGGTGACCTCTTCCTCCTCCTCCGCCTTCACCTTGTGCTTCCACTGAGCCCCCTGTGTCATTTGTGAATGCCCTCAGCAGCGCGTCTACCAGCGTGCGCTCGTAGTCGCGCATCTTCTGATCACACTCCAGTGAGGGTAATTAAGGGCGGCACGTTGTCCTTGTAAAGGGGATCCAGCAGGGTGGCCACCCAGTAATCAGCACAAGTTACAATGTGGGCAACTCGGCTGTCATTGAGCAGGCACTGCAGCATGTAGTCGCTCATGTGTGCTAGGCTGCTCAGAGGCAAAGACAAGCTCTCCTCTGTGGGAGGTGTATGATCTGTGTCCTCCGTATCCCCCCAGCCATGCTCCAGTGATGCCCACGAGCTGCGTTGGGTGCCACCCTGCTGCGAACACGGTTCCTCCTCCTCCTCATCATCATCTTCCTCATCCTCCGGAACTGTGCCCTGGCTTAAACATTTTTTACCTGGCCTATGCTGGTGCAGGAACCCACCCTCCGAGCCACTTGTGAATGACTGGCCTGATAACCGTGGAAATGACCCCTCTTCCTCCTCCTCTTCCTCCTGTGCCACATCCTCTTCCATCATCGCCCAAAGTGTTTTTTCAAGGAGACATAGAAGTGGGATAGTAACGCTGAGAACAGCGTCATGGGCACTGGCCATGTTGGTGGAGTACTCGAAACACCGCAATATGGTACACAGGTATCGCATGGAGGCCCACTCGTTGGCGGTGAAGTGGTGCTGTTCCGCAGAGCGACTGACCCGTGCGTGCTGCAGCTGAAACTCCACTATTGCCTGCTGCTGCTCGTACAGTCTCTCCAGCATGTGCAAGGTGGAGTTCCACCTTGTGGGCACGTCGCAAAGGAGGCGGTGAGCGGGAAGGCCGAAGTTCCACTGCAGCGCAGACAGGCGAGCAGCAGCAGGGTGAGAACGCCAAAAGTGCGCACAGACGGCCCGCACTTTCTGCAGCAGCTCTGACGTATCCGGGTAATTTTTTAGAAATTTCTGCACCACCAAATTCAGCACATGCGCCGGGCAAGGGATGTGCATCAAACTGGCTAGGCCCAGAGCTGCTACGAGATTTCACCCATTATCGCACACCACCAGCTTGAGGCTCAGTGGCAACAACCAATCATCGGTCTGTTGTTCAATGCCCGTCAACAGCTGCTGCGCAGTGTGGGGTTTATCCCCAAACATATCAGTTTTAAAACAGCATGCTGTCATTTCCCCCTGGATGTGCTGAAGTTGGTGGTGAAGGTGTTACGCTGAGCGGATGAGGAGGTGGTAGAGGAGGAGGAGGAAGCGCAGTAGGAGGAGGAGGCAACAGGAGGCAAAGAGAAATGCCCTGCAATCCTCGGTGGCGGAAGGATATGTGCCAAACGGCTAGCCGCCTCAGGCCCACCCACCACTACATTTGCCCAGTGTGCAGTTAGCGAGATATAGCGTCCCTGCCCGTGCTTACTAGTCCACGTATCAGTGGTTATGTGGACCTTGCCACAGATGGCGTTGCGCAGTGCACACTTGATCTCATCCCCGACTTGTTTGTGCAGGGAAGGGATGGCTCGTCTGGAAAAGTAGTGGAGGCTGGGAACCACGTACTGTGGGACAGCTACCGCCATCAGGTTTTTAAAACTGTCCATGTCCACCAGACGGAATGACAGCATTTCAAAGGCCAGGAATTTTGAAATGCTGGCATTCAGGGCCAGGGATCGTGGGTGGGTGGGGGGTACTTCCTCTTTCTCTCCAGTGTTTGGGAGATGGAGAGCTGTAAGCTTCCATGGGACCATGTGGAAATGCTTGGGGATGGTGGCGGACATGGTGGCGTTGCTGTCACATCATCTGTTTGCTGGGTGGCAGGTGACACTGGCACTGTAGAGGAGGAAGAAGAGGCCGAGGCAGCAGCAGAAGAGGAAGCAGGAGGAGGCCAAGACCTTTCTTGGATTTTGAGGTACTTATTCCAATGCAGCTCGTGCTTTGAATTTAGATGCCTGGTCATGCAGGTTCTGCTCAGGTTTAGAACATTGATGCCTCGCTGCAGGCTCTCATTGCACAGCGTGTAACCACTGTCTTGTCATCAGCACATTGTCTGAAGAACTGACACGCCGAGGAACGCCTTTGAGCTGCCTTTGGTGTGCTTGGTACTTGGGTGCGGTGGGTAGTAGCAGCCATACTGTCTAGGGGATGCTCGCTCCGCTTTTGCAATCTGCTTCCTCTTTTGCTGTGCTGGTGCCTCTGTGCGACCACCACCTCTTACTCCAAACTGCACACGTCACTCGCATGACCTTCATTCCATGTGGGGTCTAGAAACTCATCATCCTCCTCCACATCATCTTCCACCCACCCTTCACCTCTGCCCTCCTTGTCAGTCTGCACACTGTGGAAAGCCGCAGCAGTTGGCACCTGTGTTTAGTCATCATCAGAGACATGCTGCGGTGGTGTTTAAATGTCCTCATCCTGCAACAGAAGTGGTTGGGCATTGGTGTACTCAATGTCTTCCACTTCTGGGGCAGGGCTATGTGGATGGCCCACGGAAAGCACACCAGGAGAGTCATCAAAAAGCATAAGAAATTGTTGCATGACTTGGGGCTCAGAATGCTTGGCTGATTTACAAGGGGCTGAGGTGAAAGACAGATGGCCATGGGGTTCAGGTGCCAACTCTGAGCTTTCATCAAGGGACCGGGTGGGAGACAATGTGAAGGAACTGGAGGCATTGTCAGCCACCCAATCTACTAGCGCCTGTACTTGTTCTGGCCTCACCATTCGCTGAGCCGCATTCGGGCCCACCATATAACGTTGAAGGTTCTGTCGGCTACTCGCACCTGAAGAAGGTGTTTCACTTGTGCGTGTAGCTGGCACAAATCGACCACGTCCTCTCCTTGCAACAGGAACTTCACCAACACCACCAACACCAGCAGCACCACGACCATATTTGACGCTCTCCTCATTCTGGCCACAAATGTACTATGTAGCACTATTTATTAATACAAAAAAAGAATAAATTATTATTTTTTTTTGGAAAACAGCAACGTAGACGCACTTTTTATTTTTGTGTAAGAAATGCACCACTCACACCAGCAGCAGGAACCTCTCCCTAAACCAGTATGATATGATTTTAGAACAATAATCTGTCCCTCACAGGAGCATCAGGAACCTCTCCCTGTAGCACTATGATGAGATGGTTTTAGAACAATAATCTGTCACTCACATGAGCAGCAGGAATCTCTCCCTGTAGCACTATGATGAGATGATTTTAGAACAATAATCTGTCCCTCACAGGAGCAGCAGGAACCTCTCCCTCTAGCAGTATGATGAGATGATTTTAGAACAATAATCTGTCCCTCACAGGAGCAGCAGGAACCTCTCCCTGTAGCACTATGATGAGATGATTTTAGAACAATAATCTGTCCCTCACCAGAGCAGCAGGCACCTCTCCCTGTAGCACTATGATGAGATGATTTTAGAACAATAATCTGTCCCTCACTGGAGCAGCAGGAACCTCTCCCTCTAGCAGTATGTGATGATTTTAGAACAATAATCTGTCCCTCACAGGATCAGCAGGAACTTCTCCCTGTAGCACTGTGATGAGATGATTTTAGAACAATAATCTGTCCAACGCAGGAGCAGCTGGAACCTCTCCCTGTAGCACTATGATGAGCTGATTTTAGAACAATAATCTGTCCCTCATAGGAGCAGCAGGAACCTCTCCCTGTATCACTTTGATGAGATGATTTTAGAAAAATAATCTGTCCCTCACAGGAGCAGCAGGAACCTCTCCCTGTAGCACTATGATGAGATGATTTTAGAACAATAATATGTCCCTCACAGCACCAGCAGGAACCTCTCCCTCTAGCAGTATGTGATGATTTTAGAACAATAATCTGTCCCTCACATCACCAGAAGGAACCTCTCCCTATAGCACTAGGAGATGATTTTAGAACAATAATCGGTCCCTCACAGCACCAGCAGGAACCTCTCCCTATAGCAGTAGGAGATTATTTTAGAACAATAATCTGTCCCTCACAGCACCAGCAGGAACCTCTCCTTATAGCACTAGGTGGTGATTTTAGAACAATAATCTGTCCCTCACAGCACCAGCAGGAACATCTCCCTATAGCAGTAGGAGATGATTTTAGAACAATAATCTGTCCCTCACAGCACCAGCAGGAACGTCTCCCTATAGCAGTAGGAGATGATTTTAGAACAATAATCTGTCCCTTACAGAAACAGCAGGAACCTTTCCCTATAGCACTAGGTGATGATTTTAGAACAATAGTCTGTCCCTCACTGCACCAGCAGGAACCTCTCCCTATAGCAGTAGGATATGATTTTAAAACAATAATCTGTCCCTCACAGCGCCAGCAGGAACCTCTCCCTATAGCACTATGTGATGATTTTAGAACAATAATCTGTTCCCTCACAGCACCAGCAGGAACCTCTCCCTATAGCAGTAGGAGATGATTTTAGAACAATAATCCGTCCCTCACAGCACCAGCAGGAACCTCTCCCTCTAGCAGTATGTGATGATTTTAGAACAATAATCTGTCCCTCACAGCACCAGCAGGAACCTCTCCCTAAAGCAGTAGGAGAATATTTTTAGAACAATAATCTGTCCCTCACAGCACTAGTAAACTATACCTTGTCTAGTATCAGATGGTTCTAGGACGGTAAGCTTTCCCCTCACAGCACCGCCAGGAACCTGTCTGTAATGGAGGATGAGATGATATTAGATTGGTAATCTATCCCTCACAGCACTAGTAAACTGTACCTAGTCCAGTATCAGATGGTTTTAGAATGCTAAGCTTTCCCCTCACAGCACCGCCAGGAACCTGTCTGTAATGGAGCATGAGATGATATTAGATCGGTAATCTATCGCTCACAGCACCAGTAAACTGTACCTAGTCCAGTATCAGATGGTTTTAGAACGCTAAGCTTTCCCCTCACAGCACCGCCAGGAACCTGTCTTTAATGGAGGAAGAGATGATATTAGATCGGTAATCTATCCCTCACAGTACTAGTAAACTCTACCTAGTCCAGTATCAGATGGTTTTAGAACGCTCAGCTTTCCGTCACAGCACCGCCAGGAATCTGTCTGTAATGCAGGATGAGATCATATTAGATCTGTAATCTGTCCCTCACAGCGCCCCTAGCGTGATGAAACAAAGTTCAGAAAGAACCTGATATCCCAGTCTAGGTGGTTGAATTTATCTATGTGGTAATATGTCTAAGAGTTTATCAGAAGCTGAATATTGCAGCCAAATGTACCACGTTTGAAGATGCTTTCCTCCTTTATCCAGTTCCTTTGCCCGCATTTCCTCCATGAGCATGGTGTCATTTATTAAAGCAGAGTTCCACCCATGTAAAAGTCAGCAGCTACAAAAAGTGTAGCTGCTGACTTTTGATAATCAGACACTCACCTGTCCCTTGCTCGCTCCTCTCCCCCTCCTCTCCGCTGCACTGGCATCACAGGTGTAAGCACCTGGCTTTGGCTGCAAAGCTGAGCGTGCACTGAGCATGCGCGAGTCGCGCTGCGCTTTGTGAATGGCTGGCGTATCTTCTGGGACCTACAACGTATCCCAGAAGATCGCCAAGAGGGAGGGGGGAAGGTGAACTCCCTTCCCTGAGCTGCGGCACCAGGGGAGGAAGTGGACCTGGGACCCTGTGAAAACAGAGTCCCTGGTCATCCCCCCCCAATTGTGGCATGTCAGGGGGTCACCTTCCATTAAAGCAGAAGTTCCACTTTTGGGTGGAACTCCGCATTAAGTCTATCCATTGTTGTAAAGGAGGGGTTACTGATGACTTCCAGAATTTCGTAATGAGGTGACGGGCAGCTGAGAGGAAGAACCTGAGTAGGTTTGATTTGTGATGTTTGATGGTTCCTGGTAAAATGGATAACAGAGCAATATGTGGAGAAGAATAAATTGTGAAAATTAGTTTACAAAAAAATTGGATTTGGGGGCATTCCCACCAGATGTGCAGGTACATTCCTCTTCCTCAGTGACAGCTCCAGCATGAGTCCATGGTCCCGGGAAAAATGTTATTGATAGTGACCGGATCCTTGTACCACCGGGACAATACTTTGTTCCTTTCCTTGGTAAAGGTAGAAGATGTGTGGGTGAAAAGGAACGCCGTTTGCCAATCTGCCCAAGCAATCTCCCCCTCCAGATCCCTACCCCAGATGCGTGTGAAGGTAGGCAGGGCATTTTGTGTATGAGCCAGGATTGTCTTGTAGATCAAAGACAATGTATGTCCCAAGCGGTGAAGGGTGTTGCAATATTTTTTTAGGGACCATTTGGTAAGCCAGTCTGTATGTGTGTCTTGGTGATTCTCAGGGGGCCGGAAGTCTCCCGTGCCAGAGTGGATGAATGAGCGTGCAGTGGGCCAAGAGGCTCTCTCATAGGAGTGAAGTCTCGATAAGGTTTTGCTGTCAGCTAACGCCGGATTATCAAAACGAGGTGTGAGTGGGCTGGGTTCAGTGGATAGAGCGTGTGTGGACCTGCGTAGGTACCAGAGGGATAACACTGCCAGAGTTAAGGCAGATATTGTAGTCATAGATCGATATAGTGCGCTGTAACCCCAGAATAAGGAACGCAGGTCAGGTGAGGACATACAGTATCTCACAAAAGTGAGTACACCCCTCACATTTTTGTAAATATTTTATTATATCTTTTCATGTGACAACACTGAAGAAATGACACGTTGCTCCAATGTAAAGTAGTGAGTGTACAGCTTGCATAACAGTATAAATTTGCTGTCCCCTCAAAATATCACATAGCCATTAATGTCTAAACCACTGGCAACAAAAGTGAGTACACCCCTAAGTGAAAATGTCCAAATTGGGACCAATTAGACATTTTCCCTCCCCGGTGTCATGTGACTTGTTAGTGTTACAAGTTCTCAGGTGTGAATGGGGAGCAGGTGTGTTAAATTTGGTGTTATCGCTCTCACTCTCTCATACTGGACACTGGAAGTTCAACATGGCACCTCATGGCAAAGAACTCTCTGAGGATCTGAAAAAAAGAATTGTTGCTCTACATAAAGATGGCCTAGGCAATAAGAAAATTGTCAAGTCCCAGAAACAGAGCTGCAGCATGGTGGCCAAGACCATACAGTGGTTTAACAGGACAGGTTCCACTCAGAACAGGCCTCGTTATGGCTGACCAAAGTAGTTAAGTGCACGTGCTCAATTTCATATCCAGAGGTTGTCTTTGGGAAATAGATGTATGAGTGCTGCCAGCATTGCTGCAAAGGTTGAAGGGGTGGGGGGTCAGCCTGCAAATGCTCAGACCATACGCCGCACACTGCATCAAATTGGTCTGCATGACTGTTGACCCAGAAGGAAGCCTCTTCTATAGATGATGCACAAAAAAGCCTGCAAACAATTTGCTGAAGACAAGCAGACTAAGGACATGGATTGCTGAAACCATGTCCTGTGGTCTGATGAGACCAAGATATACTTATTTGGTTCAGATGGTGTCAAGTGTGTGTGGCGGCAACCAGGTGAGGAGTACAAAGACAAGTGTGTCTTGCCTACACTTAAGCATGGTGGTGGGAGTGTCATGGTCTGGGACTGCATGAATGCTGCTGGCATTGGGGAGCTACAGTTCATTGAGGAACCATGAATGTCAACATGTACTGTGACATATTGAAGCAGAGCATGATCCCCTCCCTTTCGGAGACTGGGCCGCAGGGCAGTATTCCAACATGATAACGACCCCAAGAACACCTCCAAGACGACCACTGCCTTGCTGAAGAAGCTGAGGATAATTGTGATGGACTGTCCAAGCATGTCCCCAGACCTAAACCCTATTGAGCATCTGTGGGGCATCCTCAAATGGAAGGCGGAGGAGAGCAAGGTCTCTAACATCCACCAGCTCCATGATGTCATTATGGAGGAGTGGAAGAGGACTCCAGTGGCAACCTGTGAAGCTCTGGTGAACTCCATGAACAAGAGGGTTAAGGCAGTGCTGGAAAATAATGGTGGCCACACAAAATATTGACACCTTGGGCCCAATTTGGATATTTTCACATAGGGGTGCACTCACTTTTGTTGCCAGCAGTTTAGACATTAATGGCTGTATGTTGAATTATTTGGAGGGGACAGCAAATTTACACTGTTATACAAGCTGCACACTCACTACTTTACATTGTAGCAAAGTGTCATTTCTTCAGCGTTGTCACATGAAAAGATATGATAAAATATTTACAAAACTGTGAGGGTGTACTCACTTTTGTGAGATACTGTATTGTGCTCGATTTTAGTGGAGAGTTTGGTCAAGGGCCATTCCTGTGTTCTATAAAGAATCGCAGAGGTGTGGTAGGTCTCGAAATCTGGGAGGCCCACCCCACCGTTCGCTTTAGGGGAGCAAAATAATTTTATGTTTGAGTCTGGAAGGGTGGTGTTGCCATAAGAATCTGATAGCTAATGTTCTGATGGTGCGAAAAAAGGTAGATGTAAGGTGATGGGGAGGGCCTGAAACAGGTAAAGGAGTTTAGGTAATATATCCATTTTAAGGATGTTCATTCTTCCAAACCAAGGGATTTTGAATTGGTGCCAGGATTCTAGTCAACGGTTTGTCAAGAGTGGTCTGAAATTAAGGGAGTAGTTCTCGTTAAGGTGATTGGGGTATTTCTGTACCTAAATATTTAATGGACTTGGTCTGACAACGAAATGGAAATTTTCTTTGTAGTGTGTGTTGAGTATGGGTGAGTAGGGAGATGTTTAGTGCTTCGATTTTGTTGATGTTTAATTTGAAGTTGCTGTGTAGCCTGAATTGCTCTATTTCCTTATATATAGGGATGCTTATGTGGGGTTGTGTGACATATAGAAGGAGGTCATCTGCATATAGCGATAATTTGGAGTGGGCTGATGGTGTATGTATCCCGTGTATGGAGTCATTGTTGCGAATTGCTTGCGCTAGATGTTCAATTGTGATAGCAAATAGCAGGGGGGATAAGGGACACCCTTGCCTTGTCCCATTGTTAATTTCAAACTTGTCTGATTGCACACCATTAATCAGTACTGAGGCTGTAGGGCCATTGTAAAGGGCCATTATTTTGGTTAGAAGTTTGAGTACCATCCCCACCTGCTCAAGCGATTCCCTAAGAAATGGCCAACTGACCCTATCGAAGGCATTGATTCTCAGAGGACGGATTTGGGGGAATTTATCTTAGGAGGGAGATTGAAGGGAAGGTATTTTTGGCAACAGTACGGATTGTGCTAGGAGGGGGGATCGGATTGTGGATTTGTGCTAGGAGGGGGGATGGGGGAGAATTGTATTTAATGTATTTTATTTATTTACTTTTTTTTTTGCTTTGTTGTCCAAGGTGACCTTGGGTATTCTGAAAGGCTCCTATAAATAAAATGTATTATTATTATGGGGCTATGAGAGGGGATGGGGGGATTTGTGCTGGGGGGGGGGGGGGTTGGGGAGAATTGTATTTAAAGTATTTTATTTATTTATTTACTTTTTGTCCAAGGTGACATTAGGTATTCTTAAAGGTGCCTATAAATAAAATGTATTATTACTACTATTATTATTGTCCTAGGATTTGTGCTATGAGGGGGAATAGGGGGGAATTTGTGCTAGGAAGGTGGATTTGGGAGGAAATTGGGGGAGAGGATTTGTGCTCGAGTGGAAAATTTGAGAGGAAAGAAGATGTGTGCTAGAAGGGGTGATTTGTTTTGGTTAGGGGAGATTTGTGCTAGGAGGGGGCAATTGGGTGGATTTGAGCTGGGAGGCGGGATTGAGGGGTAAATATTTATGCAGGGAATGGGGGGATTTGAACTGGGAGGAGGGGGGATTTCTGTATTTTTGTTTGGGGAGAATTTTGGCTTGCAGACTCAATTTATACTAAGGGAGAAAGCATGCTGATTTGTGCTGTTTTTTAAGGAGGTAAGGAATTTATGCTGAGACATGAGGCTCATACATGGAGGGTGCAGTTTGTCATCTTCATCCTAGGCACTAGTTGACCTTGTCCCAGCATTGGCCGCACTACACACTGGGCTCCCAACAGGTTTCCTCCTCCCCACACAGCACATAACTGAGATCAGATTCCCTTACAGACACAGCCTCAATCTGCACAGTGTATAGCTGGCTGCTATGTTGCAGTTCTGACCTGTGAAATTCCCAGACTGGTAGCAATAGCCAGCTACATGCTATGCAGACCAAAGCTGTTTCTGTAAGAGAATCTGAACTCAGCTATGTGCTGTGTGGGGACAGAGGAGGCAATTGGCGGAGTGCCCAGGCTATATGCACTGTGGGCATGGAAGGGGGAGCTTTGCTTAGTGCTCTGCCAGCAGCGACCCTGTCCTCTACCCTGCTGACCCACTGCACACTGCCCTGCTGGCCCTTTCCTGTGCCCTGCTAAACCCTGTACACTACCCTACAAACTGATGACCCTATCCTCTGCCCTGCTGACCCTTGTACACTGCCATACTGATTCCTATTCATTGCCCTGCTTACCTTTCATCCTCTGCCCCTTTTTTACTGCACCCCCACATCAGACAGGCTAGGTTTGGCCCTTCTTACAGCCCGAAAGATGAAGACCTCAGAGGTTGGCCTATGTAACAAGGCTTCCCAGGAGTTCTGGATCAAGTTACAGTTCAGGACTGACTTAATCAGATTGTATACACAAATGCAGAACCAACAAGCTTTAGGAAAATGCCATCATGTGTATTAAAGTACCACGCTCCCTGCAGTCTCAAAGCAAGCAAAAGAGGTTACAGGGATGAATATAGCTAGTTGGTCAAAAATCATGTACCAGTGGGAAAGCACCTTGAATTTTCTGGACTCAAATGATAGATGAGCATTTTGCAGTGGCAGTCCAAATTTTATTCCAATCAACTATGTCCAGGGGCTTCCTCCGGTCTTTTTCACATTTCTACAATGTATAGGAGTTTCAATGAGTTCAACAAGCTATTGAACCAACTGCTGAACCAAGTGAGCAGAAGAGTTAGCCTTATATAGTGAATCAAAGGAGAAGGCAATATTGATGTCCAGGTGGGCCAGGTGAAAGTATAAATCCCATGAAGCTGATGGAGAAGATGGGGACTCAAAGTTAAGTTCAGGGCTTTGGATTTGGCTTTGTTGCCCTAGAGTTTGAATTAGCTTGTCACGACACCTGGGGTCAGGTGACAGGTGCGCACCACTGGGTGCGAATCATACAGAGGGTTACGGACCTATAGCTGACTGCTGCTAATGTGTTCCGGCTGGTACGGGAAGAGGGGCCCCTGGAGCATGGACACTGGAACACAGGGAGCTGGTGCATCAGTTTCCCCAGGACGTGGAGTCTAAGAGCCAGTAGGTATTCACCATAGTCTCTGGTGGTGAGGATGGATTTGGCTGCAACTGGATCCAGATCGCGGCCCCCAGGGACCCCTAGCTCACGCTCAGCTGGCTACAGGTGGAAGAAAGGAAGCAGCAGCGCAAGAACAGCAAAGGATAGTCAGCAGCCTAGCAAAGGGTCAGAGCCACTAGCATACAGGAGAAACAGAGAACAAGCCAAAGATCGGGTATCAAGCAGGCAGGGATAGTAAGAACAAGCCAAAGATCAATAACCGGAAATAGACACAGAGCATACAACAGAAACAACCACACACGAAGCCAAACACACACAACACTGACCGGCATTGCAGACTTGCATTGCCAGGTGTTATATAATGTTCCTAATTAGGGCCTGGGCTGGAGTTCAGCTGAGCAGGGCTACTAAAGCACACAAGTGAGGTAGGCATGGCCTCTAACTGGACACATGCAACAACGTAGGCAACAGACAAGACATGAATGTTACTGTGGTGTCATGACAGTACCCCCCTCTTAGGAGGCCTCCCCCTCCCCCGCTTGGGTCCAGGCTCGGGGAAGCCTCAAATGAAACCTTTTCACAAGACGAGGCACAAATACCTCAGATGCAGGAATCCACAACCTCTCCTCAGGACCAAACCCTCTCCAATGCACGAGGTAACGAAGGATGCCTTTACAGAGATGAGAATCCAGAATTTGACTAACCTCGTACTCCTGATTATCCTCAGAGACCAGAACCATGGTAGGAAAAGGACGAGAGAACTTATTGAGCACTAAGGGCTTCAGAAGGGAAACAGGGATGGAGTTAGATATCCTGTGGCTTTTGGGGATCTGAAGTTTAAAGCAAATCGGATTAGCCTTATAAATTATAGAATACGGACCAATGAATCTTGGTGCAAATTTCAAAGAAGGTACCTGTAGTTTGATGTTCCTGGTGGAAAGCCAGACCTTGTCTCCAATCTGTAGAGAAGGTGGTTTACGCCTGTGACGGTCAGCAAAACCCTTAAACTTATCAGCCGCTGCCCGGAGGGAATCGTGAACCTCACCCCAAATGGTATTGAATGATTGCTGAACAGTAGCCAAAGCTGGAATATCCGGAGAACAGGTCATAGGAAGAGGAAGCTGAGGGTGTCTTCCATAAACTATGAAAAAGGGGGTCTTCTGAGAACTGGTGTTAACATGATTATTGTGAGAAAATTCAGCCCATGGAAGTAGAGAGGACCAGTCATCATAATGAGCAGAGACTAAGGTGCAGAGGAAGACCTCTAACTCCTGATTAACCCTCTTAGTCTGTCCATTGGATTGAGGGTGGCAAGAAGAAAAATCCAAGACAAAATTGAGGGACTTGCAAAGAGCTCTTCAGAAGCGGTATGTAAATTGAACCCCCCCTGTCTGAAATAATATAGGAAGGAACCCCGTGGAGGTGGAGGATTTCTTGAAAAAAGATGGGGGCCAAAGTAGGAGCAGAAGGGAGACCAGGAAGGGGAACAAAATGAGCCATCTTGGAGAACCGATCGATTATCACCCAAATCACTGTATTCTTTTCAGACAGTGGAAGATTGGTGTTGAAACCCATAGCAATGTGAGTCCAGGGCTCCTTCGGAATGGGCAAGGGCATGAGCAGACTGGCAGGAGCTTGTGTGGAGGACTTAGACTGGGCACAAACATGGCACTCCTTTACGTAGCCTTTGACATCCGAACAGAGCGTAGGCCACCGGTAGTGGCGACTGATGAGCTGAAGGGATCGGAGGAACCCAGCATGACCTGACACCTTGGAATCATGTCCCCAATGAAGGATCTTAGGTCTTAGTTCCGTGGGGACAAAGGTCTTGACAGGAGGAATTTTAGACTCCAGAGTGGTGGAGTTGGCAAGAATACACCTGGTTGGAATGATTGGCTCAGGTTCAGAGGTGGGCTCCTCATCCAGCGTGTCAAAAATCCTAGAGAGTACATCAGCCCGACTGTTGCAGGAACCAGGTATGTACGTGATCGTGAAATTGAATCGGGAAAAGAACAGACTCCACCTGGCCTGTCTGGGATTCAGTCGTTTAGCATTCTGTAAGTACTGTAAATTGTTATGATCAGTGAAGATCGTTATGGAGTGAGGGGAACCCTCCAGGAGATGACGCCATTCCTCTTTAATTGCAAGAAGCTCCTTGTCGCCAATAGTGTAATTTTTCTCTGTCTGAGAACATTTTTTGTAGAAAAACGCACAAGGTTGTCATTTATTCTCAGATAATTGAAGAAGCACCACTCCTACTCCAGTAGAGGAAGCGTCCACTTCAATAAAAATGGGTTCCCAGGATTAGGTCTCCTAGGAGAGGACCAGAAACAAAGGCTTGTTTCAGATCATGGAACGCAGCAACAGCTTCAGGAGGCCATTCCTTGGCATTAGCACCTTTCTTAGTCAAGGCAATAATAGGTGCAGCAATAGAAGAGTAGTTTCTAATAAATTGCCTATAATAATTGGAGAACCCAAGAAATTGCTGTGTGGCCTTGAGGCTGGTGGGAAGGGGCAAGTTGGTAATGGTCGAGACCTTTTTGGGATCCATACGAAGACACAAACTGGAGACAAAGCATCCCAGAAACAGGACCTCAGAACATTTAAAAGAACATTTCTCCAGCTTGGCATACAGGTTATTTATCCTAAGACACTGGAGTACAACACGAACATGGTTTCTGTGGACAAGCAGATCCTCCGAAAAGATTAAAATGTCATCCAGATAGATGACCACAAATTGATACAGCAAATCCCTGAAGACCTCATTGACGAAGTTTTGAAATACAGCTAGGGCGTTACACAGCCCAAATGGCATAACCAGGTATTCATAATGTCCGTCTCGCGTGCTAAACGCGGTTTTCCATTCGTCGCCTTGCCTTATCCGGATCAGATTGTAGGCACCACTGAGATCCAGCTTGGTAAAGATGGAGGAGCCTTTCAATCTGTTGAATAGCTTGGAAATTATGGGTAAAGGGTATCGGTTCTTGATTGTCACCGCGATTAAACCTTGATAATTATTGCAAGGTCTTAAGGTGCCATTCTTTTTGGCAACGAAAAAGAATTCTGCTCCTGCCGGTGACAAGGACTTCTGAATGAACCCTTTCTCTAGGTTTTCAGTGACATACTCTGACATGGCCTGGGTCTCAGGAATGGACAGAGGATAGGTACGACCCCAGGGCAGTGTCACTCCTGGAACAAGGTCAATGGCCCAGTCAAAGGACCTGTGAGGAGGACGCACTTCAGCTGATTTCTTTCAGAAGACATCCTGGAAATCGCTATATGCAGCGGGAAGAGCAGAAGAAACTGAGGTGGTGGCAACAGGAAGTCTCTGTTTAGAAGCAACCTTGAGTAGGCAGGATGAGAAACAGGAGGAACCCCAAGCCAGTATCTGCCCGGAAGTCCACTCAATGTGTGGGGAATGGATCTGTAACCAGGGAAGGCCCAATACAATGGGGGTTGAGGCCTTAGGTAGGACAAGGAATGATATCCCCCTGGTGGAATACTCCAAAGGATATCTTAACCGGAAGGGTCTGGAAGCGGATAGGCCCTCCTGGAAGAACAGTGCCATCAATCACTGAGACCACCAATGGAGTGGTGAGGGGCGAAAGGGTGAGCTTCAAGGAGGATGCAGTATTCCAGTCCATAAAGTTGCCGGCAGCTCTGGAATCCAAATATGGCAAGGGCAAATGAGGAGAAGCGCCATCATGCAGGAACACTGAAAGAAGTAGACATGAAGGTAATGTTTCTGGGTCCAATACTCCACCTTCCAGATGTATTAGACCCGAGCGTTTCCCGGATGCAGTGAGCAAGTGTCACGAACATGACCTTTTGCCCCCACAGTAGAGACATAGACCCAGAGTTTTACGCCCAGCATGTTCCTCGGGAGATAGCCTGGTCTGGCCCAGCTGCATAGGTTCTTCAGCTGGCAGGGGATGCTCCATGGGTCGCATAGAGGGGAGCTCAGGCTGACTAGGTTCCAAGGGGTGCTGGCGTCTCTTTTCTAGGGTCCTCTACTGGAAGCGAATGTCAATCTGGTTACACAGGGAGATCACATCATCCAGATCAGCGGGGATGGTTCTACCCACTGATTCATCCTTCACTCTGTCAGAGAGGCCCTGTAAGAAGGTTGCAACTAAGGCCTCATTGTTTCAGTTCAGCTCAGCAGACAGAATCCAAAAATGGAGAGCATACTGGCCCACAGAAAAAGACTCCTGGCGGAGGCGTAAAAGGCCGCTGGCTGCTGAAGAGACATGACCTGGTTCTTCGAAGATGTTCCTAAAAGAGTTTCAAGAAACTAGACAGACTAGAAACCACTGGTCACTCTTCTCCCACAGAGGGGCAGCCCAGGCTAAAGCCTCGCTGGACAGGAGAGAAATAATGTAGGCTACCTTCGCCCGATCAGACTGGAAGCTCAAAATGAAAGGTGCACTGGCTAAGGAACCCCCTGCAGGACTTAGCGTCCCCAGAGTAACAGAACGGAGCCGGTAACCGGGTTTGCGGCTGAGAGTGGGACTGGAATAGATATGGCCGCAGGTTGCGGTTGAGGTTGTTGAACCAGAGGTCCTAAGGGGGACTGAATCTGCTCAAAGCAGGAAGCCAGATCCTGAAGGAATCGCATCACCTGGGTCTGACTAGACTCCTGGGTCCCAAATCTGCAGCGACACATCAGCAGGTAGCGGCACATCAGCCAAGTCCATGGCCTATTAAACTGTCACAACACCTGGGGTCAGGTGACAGGTTCGCACAGCTGGGGTGCAAATCGTACCGAGGGTTGCGAAGCACGCCACTAAGGTTGTGGACCTATAGCTGACTGCTGCTAATGAGTTCCGGCTGGTACGGGAAGAGGGGCAATCTCCTTTATTCCAAGTGAATACAAACAATACAGCACGAGTGGTGAACTAACAGTCCCACTAACGCGTTTCATACCTGAACTTAATCATAGCCTTAGATTGGTAATTGTCCAAGAGCGGTATGCTCTTGAATACCCTAAAATTGCATGTGCCTGTGAAATTGCAAAAATGTATGGTACCCAAAATTCTCATAGGTGACAATGTAATGCCTTTACAGTTTGTCAGTTTAGAGTTAATGGGTAACTCCACTTTCATGGGGGGAAAAAATTGCAAAAAAAAATTAAAGTAATATAGCATATACAATTGCAAAAAAAGTCATATTGTAATTGAGTGTTATTAAAAGTACCGTTCCTTTTCAATCTGCAGCACTGTAATTTTCTGTAAAGTGCAATGCACCATGGCTACCTGGATGTGTTCTGTACACATTCATTGTACAGAATGCCCCCCAGATATGTAATTTCCTGCTTGTGTGATTGGCTCACTGATTTTCCCAGAATCCTGCGCTAAGATACAAGTCAGATTTTTGGCATCCCCTGCAACAAAAATGTCATTTTTGGTAAAATACTCCCAGTAGGAAGTCACGTCTAAAGGGATGCAGACCCTGCAGTTTTCCTCATTACAGCCCTGATTCTGCACTAGCTGGTTGATAATTATGAAACCACTCCCATTAGGCTCACTTAGCACAGGGGCACAGAGGAACAAAACAATAATTTCTTCAGAATAACGAAAGGTAGGAATCTGAAAAAAAGTTTGCTAAAATCTTTGCAATGTACATAGATCACCCAGAGGGAAATATTTTTTTCTCAACAAAAGTGGAGTTATGCTTTAACCATGGATTGTGGCCTTTGAATTAGAGCTCTCACGCCAACGTTTTTGGCAACACGAAGAACATGAGAATTTTTTGGGCAGGCTGGAATGGACTTTATTGGTACCATACAAGAGGCTGGGAAGCAGCAATTATAAAAATATACATTTTATTACAAAAATAGTTTAAAATCCATAAAGTTGTGAAGAGACATAGACAATGGCTCTTAATATTTCTTAAATGTGATACAGCTGGACATGTTACAGCATTTGCATATTAGAGGCTCGACATGTTTCATGGATAAGACACCGCTTCTTTAGGAGATTTCTATATACATATATAAACTGTGCTATAAGGCGAGTGCCAATGTCAACCATGGCTAGAACCCGTGCACGACCCATGAAGAAGATCAGCCCCGGCGGGCATGTACAAATCAGAGGCTAAACCATGTCAAACAATAGGGATATCATACTGGGATCTTCATAGAACTTCAGAACATGGCTGCTGCATGCTGTATGGATGGATAAAATAGCAAGGCTGCTGGTTGAGAACTGTAGAATCTGTGGAATACACTAGGGGGTTACTTCAGGTTATAGGCTAATATCTCAGAGACCAGCTGTGCATGAATGCATGAATTTTGCAACCTAAATCCTACACTGGACAAACTTCCATTAAGATCTCCTATTTAGCCACTTCCAGTGATTGCTCAAACAAATACAGCAGTCATAGCAAGCAGTTTTAGGCAACACCCCGCATGTGTGGCAAAATTCATGTTTACATACACATGCACTCCCTAGGATGTGTGTTTGCATTGATGTGTGTACAGGGGGGGAAGGACGGGTGATTTAAATTTTACTTTTTTTTTTTCTTATTTTTGTTTCTTTGCAAGGCATTTGTTTACACTGTTTGCAGCTACTGCAGCTAATCAAGCACAACATCACGCTTGATTAGCTGAGTCCTCAACTACAGTAGCCATGGAATGACTTCTGTGAACTTTAACGTGAAGGAATACATGCCACTTCTGGGTTCATTAGTCACAGGTTGATAACCTCCTGCTCTCATAGATACCGCTATTTACCATGGTTCTGAGCTCCCAGAGGAATGAGAGGGCCCAGGAACCACCGCAGGCACTGATGTAGGGCTTAGACCTGGGCTCTAAAGCTGCCCAGATCACATTTACCATATTGACCCTACCTAGCTGTAAAAACCAATACCAAGCTCACAGCTGCATCCCTTGTTTTCTATACTGTTTATAAATGTACCTTTCTAAACAAGGGGTTACTCTCTCTCCTAGCATCCACCAGGCCTGCCTGAGTAAACAGAATAATATTGTATTTGGAGTCAGGGTTAGTTAATGGGATGGGGCCAGAGGATTTATCCAACCTGGGATTTGTAATCAAATTGGAGTCACCACAAAAACTATACCCTGACTATGTAAAGCTAGGAAATGTGAGAGAAAAGGAAAGTTGATGGTGTTCAGAACTATAAATAAAAATGAGAACTTCTTAACCACGTAGATCAGGGGTGTCAAACTTGATTTCATCGTGGGCCGTATCAGCATTATGGTCGCCCTGAAAGGGCCGGTTGTATATGTAAGACTAGATGTCCAGAGCACCACTCCCCCTTACATCAGATGCCAAGAGCCCCCCCCCCCACCATCAGAAGTTAAGGGTCCCCCACCCTTCCTTGCATCACAATGGGGGCCGAGTTGGGAAGCAGAAAGAGCAGGGTCTAGAGGAAGACCAGAGGAGAGCTGGAGTCTTCTAAATGCTGAGACCAGGGGAGGTGAAGATGAGGAGGTGCTGCAGCTGCACAGAGTGGACCAGGAGCTGAAGGAGTTCTGTCCTCCACTCTGCGGCCGACTGTTGAGACAGGGGGTGGTGGAGATGAGGGGAGTGCTGCAGCTGCAGGAAAGGTGTGAGTGAGGGCCACATGAAATGACCCGGAGGGCCGGATTTGGCCCCCGGGCCTTGTGTTTGACACCTGTGACGTAGATCATATCGCAGAATAAAGTATCAACTTTGGGGGTCAGAAATCTGTTTGTTTACGAAAAACTACCTAAACTCCTATGTTTGGTGGATGCTAAGGCTAAGTAGACCAGTGGATAAGAGGGGTGGAAATGCTTTAATGCCAAATATGTAAAAAAAAATGCATCTCTTGGGGACAGACAGTGTCTATTTTCTACAAAACTGCTGCAAGTACTTAACCACTTCAGCCCCGGAAGGTTTTCCCACTTTAGGACCAGAGCACTTTTTGCGATTCGGCAATGCATCACTTTAACTGACAATTGCGCGGTCATGCAATGTTGTACCCAAACGAAATTTGCGTCCTTTTTTCCCACAAATAGAGCTTTCTTTTGGTGGTATATGATCACCTCTGCGTCATTTTTGATCGCCGGTATAAACAAAAGAAGAGCGACCATTTTGCAAAAAAAAAAAAAATGTTTTTACTTTTTGCTAAAATACAAATCCAAAAAAAATTCTTCCTCATATTTTTGGTAAAAAAAAATTGATTGGTTTGCGCAAAAGTTGCCGCTTTTACCGATTATGAGAATTCATTTCTGGGGTTTTTATTTTTTTTTTATTTTTTACTAGTAATGGTGGTGATCTGCGATTTTTAGCGGTACTGCAATATTGGGGCGGACATGTTGGACCATTTTGGCACTTTTTTGGGACCATTGGCATTTATACAGCGATCAGTGCTATAAAAATGCACTGATTACTGTGTAAATGACATTGGCAGTGAAGGGGCTAACCTGCAGGGGGCGCTCTAAGTGTTAACTGTGTTCCCTGGGCCTGTTCTAACCTTGTGTGGGCTGCCCTGGCTGGGGGAAGGGGGTGTTCACAGCTTCCATATACAGGAAGCCTGTGATCACAGCCCTTCCCCCTCTGTTAGAACGGAGATCCGTGTTTACTTACACGGACCTCCGTTCTCTCACTGCGGGGGGGCCATCGCGGGTAGTCAGCGGCGATCGAGTCCGCCTGACCCGCTCCCTGGCGCCGCCGAACACAGTGAGCATGCGAGCGCACCTCCGGCGGCACGCACGCTCACAATACTAGTTAACGCGGCCGCTGTCTGGCGACGGCGTTTCGTGATAACGAGCCACCTTGCCGCCGTCACGCTGTGGCGGCCGGTCAGCAAGTGGTTAAAGACCAATCACCACTTGGCGAGGGTTAACAGCTTAAAAGCCATAATGGGTGAGATACAGGGGTGCTGTTGCAAACAATTGTATAGAAAAACACATCATGGATGAAGTGATATACAATGCCATGTGCCAGCTCAGTTTTTGCAGGGGAAAGGGGTTTAGGGAAAGAAGCAAAGAAGGAGAAGGTAGAGAAAGAGAAAGGGCAAACAAATATAGTCACAATACATGCCAGAAAGAAAATAGAGACATTAAAATGGTTGGAGAGAGCCAAGCTCTCCCCATGTCAGAGGGCACATGGGACTCTAGGGTGGGTGAAAAGTGTCACAGATGAGGTGATTGACAGTCTGCTAATAATTCTGTTGCATAAATAAATCAGGAGACATGGAAGGAATTACAGCTACTCCACCCTAGCTTTACATGGATGGGGTCATAAGGATTAGGTCTAAAGAGGGGTCTAATGTCACATGTTTTGTAGGCCAATAGGGTGACATGCATGGAAGCTTGAGGGGAGGCCAAGTGCCTGCCTGGTTTAGGCAAAGGGCAGTTGCCAGGTGTGCAAGTATCTGTACGTATGTAAAAGGCAGAACAAAAGTTTCATAATCCTTTTTACATACTGCCACTAGTCAGTGTCCATGATCACACCAGTCCTATGATGATGCTGTACTGCTCTGGTCACAGTATGTGAAAAAAATATTGTGAAAAAAAGTTATGTAATTTCTTCATTTTCCAAAAAATTGTGACAAACAGCGACATAGTTACATAGTTATTCTGGTTGAAAAAACACATCTAGTTCAACCCATAAAGAAAAAAAAAACTTAAAAACTCACCATGCCTCTTACTAAATACCTTGGAATGCTTGTTTACCAAAAAGGGGTTATTTGGGGGATATTGGCCAGTGGTTTGCTGTGCCTGTCCTTGTTCTTACTGGTGCATATCTGTCCAGCTACTGGCCAATTTCTTTTAAGATCTCAAGATTTCCAAGATCCCAGATGATAACGCAGTGTAAAATTCTCAGCAGCAAGGCATTTTCAATGAGGAAGAGTTGGCTGAAATAGACTAGAGAAATAGAGTATGTGGAGCAGATCGAGGTGACAGGGTGGCCGTCATATCCTCCATGTTACCCTCCTCATTGGGTGTCAAGCAATAGTCAAATGAGAGACCTACCCTGGCGTGGGTTTTTCTGGGCTAATCTAGGTACTATGTACAGGGTCACCGTCATACACATGTGGTACCTTTACTTGAGCCAGGCTCATGGCCCAGTGAATGACAAACATGAACAAACTCTAGTAAACTCTCTTGATGTCATATATACCAACACATGTATTTGGGAGGGACATGCAAAGCCAATGCCCTCTCCAACTGTCCAGCGTATCACTCCCAGTAACGGTATGGGGTCCTGCCGTGCACTTTACTTAACCCTTTGTCTCCTGTACCTGTGTACAGGATGAGGTTCTCAGCAGTGCAGATCTGCTACCGTCGCCACGGGAGACAGACTGCAGCCAAAGGAGCGCTGACAACACCTCCCTAGCTGCAAGAGGCCATCCCACCTGACACATGTACACACTTATGACAGGCTGCTAGAGAAACCTTTGTTACCCTTGGTAACTGCTTCGAATTTCACACTGCATTAACTCTTGTACTGATGTCTTCATGCCCAAAGTGTTTTTGTGACCCAAGCTGTAGACTACAGTATCTAACAAAAGTGAGTACACCCCTAACATTTTTGGAAATATTTTATTATATCTTTTCATGAGACAAAACTGAAGAAATGCCACTTTGCTACAATGTAAAGTAGTGAATGTACAGCTTGTATAACAGTGTAAACTTGCTATCCCCTCAAAATAACTCACAAAAGTGAGTACACCCCTAAGTGAAAATGTCCAAACTGGGCCCATTAGTGCTAAAATGTGTCTAGGTGTGAATGGGGAGCAGGTGTGTTAAATTTGGTGTTATCTCTCTAACTCTCTCATACTGGTCACTGGAAGTTCAACATAGCACCTCACGGCAAAGAACTCTCTGAGGATCTGAAAAAAAGAATTGTTGATCTACATAAAGATTGCTTAGGCTATAAAAAGATTGCCAAGACCCTGAAACTGAGCTGCAGCACGGTGGCGAAGACCATACAGCGGTTTAATAGGACAGGTTCCACTCAAAACAGGCCTCATCATGGTCAACAAAAGAAGTTGAGTGCACGTGCTCCGCGTCATATCCAGAGGTTGTCTTTGGGAAATAGAGATATGAGTGCTGCCAGCATTGCTGCATAGGTTAAAGGGGTAGGGGGTCAGCTTGTCAGTGCTCAGACCATACGCCGCACACTGCATCAAATTGGTCCGCCTGGCTGTCGTCCCAGAAGGAAGTCTCTTCTAAAGATGATGCACAAAAAAGCCCGGAAACAGTTTGCTAAAGACAAGCAGACTAAGGACATGGATTACTGGAACCATGTCCTGTCTTCTGATGAGACCAAGATAAAATTATTTGGTTCAGGTGGTGTCAAGAGTGTGTAGCGGCAACCAGGTGAGGAGTACAAAGGCAAGTGTGTCTTGCCTACAGTCAAGCATGGTGGTGGGAGTGCCATGGTCTGCGGCTGCATAAGTGCTGCCGACACTGGGGAGCTACAGTTCATTAAGGGAACGATGAATGCCAAAATGTACTGTGACATACTGAAGCAGAGCATGATCCCCTCCCTTCAGAGACTGGGACACAGGGCAGTATTCCAACATGATAACGACCCCAAACACACCTCCAAGACGACCACTGCCTTGCTAAAGAAGCTGAGGGTAAAGGTGATGGATTGGCCAAGCATGTCTCCAGACCTAAACCCTATTGAGCATCTGTGGGGCATCCTCAATTGGAAGATGCAGAAGCACAAGGTCTCTAACATCCACCAGCTCTGTGATATCATCATGGAGGAGTAGAAGAGGACTCCAGTGGCAACCTGTGAAGCTCTGGTGAACTCCATGCCCAAGAGGGTTAAGGCAGTGCTGGAAAATAACAGTGGCCACACACAATATTGACATTTTGGGCCCAATTTGGACATTTTCACTTAAGAGTGTACTCACTTTTGTTTCCAGCGATTTAGACTTTAATGGCTGTGTGTTGAGTTATTTTGAGGGGACAGCAAATTTACACTGTTAGACAAGCTGTACACTCACTAATAGAGTTGAGCGAACTTGTGGATGTTCGGGTTCGGTTAGTTCGGCCGAACTTCGGAAAAAAGTCTGGGTTCGGTACTGAACTTGACCCGAACTTTACCCCGAACCCCATTGAATTCAATGGGGACCCAAATTTTTCGGCACAAAAATGACTGTAAAAGAGTCCTGGAAAGTTCTAGAGGGCTGCAAAATGATTTTAGAACAATAATCTGTCCCTTACAGCAACAGCAGGAACCTGATCCTATAGAACTAGAAGATGATTTTTAGAACAATAATCTGTCCCTCTAAGCAGTAGATTCTACCTAGTCCAGTCAGATCATTCTGTAATGCAGGATGAGATCTGCAATCTGTCCCTAAAAGCAGTAGTAGTAGTAATCTCTACCTATCTATCTATCTGCAATATGTCCCTAAAAGCAGTAGTAGTAGTAATCTCTACCTATCTATCTATCTTCAATCTGTCCCTCACAGCACCGGCAGCATCCTCTCCCTACACTACCCAGAGAGCATGTGACATGCAGCACTAAGTGACTCCAGTTTATAAAGAGGCTGGGTCACATGATGCACTGGCCAATCACAGCCATGCCATTAGTAGGCATGGCTGTGATGGCTTCTAAGGGCAAACCAGTGAAACTCTTGTTGATTGGCTGCCCTGCAGCTATTCAACATGCATGATCAAATACCCGAACCCAGAACTCGAACCCAAACTTTTTTTCAAATGTCTGGGTTCGGGTCCGGGCCACGGACACCCCAAAGTTCGGTTCGCTCATCTCTACTCACTACTTTACATTGTAGCAAAGAGTCAATTGTTCAGTGTTGTCACATGAAAAGATATAATAAAATATTTACAAAAATGTGAGGATTGTACTCACTTTTGTGAGATACTGTATATGTGCCGGTTACTTACATTGCACCCCTTTAGTAACTTTAGACCAAGCAAAGGCAAATGTTAAAAAAGCTTTACTGAAGCATAAATTAACATGATGACAATCACAGGTAATAATGCTAGATGCTCCGGAAGAAGTCCGTTGGGACTAAATCGATTGAGCTGAAGTACTGTTTTGGATCCCACCGCTACTTTGTTTATTGTTCAATCCTGATATTCAGCGCCTTCTATTTTTGGACTTCCTGTAAGTGCACTATTTTTATTAAACGTGTTTGCTTTTAATGATATCACACTATTGTGGTCTTTCTTCCATATGGTTGCATGGACCCCATGACAAGGATTGGAAGTTGAAATAGTGAACATCCATTACCAGAGGCTGAGTGGAGGCCTGGTGTCCACGCAAGTGTACATTGACCCTCCGTAACAGAGGGTCATGGCGCTCTGGTAAGGGGAATTTTTGTCTGGTGGAGGAACCGCGCACATTTGGATTGGTGTGGTGGAGGACTCTATATATGAATATTCTGGCTGTCATTACACCTGGAATTCACTATATGTTTTGGACTATTGAATTTATCACCTACATCGTATGGACTTTTGTTTGTTTCACTCATTTATTTTTGCGTAAGGTTATTTATGATTCATGTTGACCTGCACACTGATTTTGTTGTTTCAGATTGTTTTTCACATTTATATGTCACATATTGAGTTACACATGTTTTTTTATTTTTTGTGAGTTTGTGACACAAGCGCAGAATTTTCTCTATTTTCATCTGTTTTTCAGTGGCCAATCCCCTACTTGGC
>BLSH010099361.1:441634-452722 GCA_018402905.1 Glandirana rugosa | reverse complement strand
ATTTTTTTTCTTCTCTTATTCTGTACCGACCTCAGTCTACACCGGGTCCTTATACCGTCCAACCGTACGCCGGTACGACAGTAGTCTCGGACCTCTTGGTCTCTTAACGGTATTAGTATCAAATTGGGTGATACCTGAGTAGGTTACTACCTGAATCGATTCGTCCATACGATACCGTCGATGTTCGGACTTCAATCCCTGATCCTTACAATCCCCTTACAGACGTGAAATAAAGACTTGATAATGGATACTACGAATTGGTGAAGGAATGACCCGTGAATTTGGGGGGAGGACGGGTCTGGTTAAAAGTCCAAAGTCGCCAACGTCGCACGACCGCGCAATTGTCATTCAAAATGCGACAGCGCTGAAACCTGAAAATTGGTCTGGGCAGGAGGGGGGTTTAAGTGCCCAGTAAGGAAGTGGTTAAGCATCATAGGTAATAGTTCAGAAATAAAGTGCAGACATTCCCCTAACATTCCTAGTCCCTAACTTCAGGCTTGTAGCTGCCATAGCATACCTGCTTAGCTAAGTCCATCATTGGATGAGTCCATAGTGGGTTAAACTATGATTATGGCAATTCTCTGGTTCTCCAGGCTCTGATGACAGCATGGCCGCATGCCAACCTGCCATATTCCTGGGCCACATCTGACTCCAGCCATGTCTTATTCTCTTCTTTTTTTTAGGTTCAGGCTTTTTCCCCTGGGAGCGGACCCCCCCATTCCTTTTACATCACACGGAACCAGTTGGCCAAACCCAGCAAAGCCTGCCAAACAGAAAACCCGGGAACACACTTAGCTCTTAGCTTCCCAATAGGCATGGGCCGAACACCCCCCAGTTCAGTTCGCACCAGAACACCGTGAACAGGCAAAAAGTTAAGGCAAACATGTGAGCCCTATTAAAGTATGTGGGACAAGAACATGAAAAATCAAAAGTGCTCATTTTAAAGGCTTATATGCAAGTTATTGCCATAAAAAGTGTAAAGGGACCTGGGTCCTGCCCTAGGGGATATGTAATAATGCAAAAAAAAGTTTTTAAAACAATAGTTTTTTCAGGAGCAGTGATTTTAATAATGCTTAAAGTGAAACAATAAAAATTAAATATTACTTTAAATATCATGCCTGGGAGGCCCCCTTAATCTGCCTGTAAAGTGGAGCATCTATGGGATGTGTAGAACAGTGTCGCGGCAAAATGACATTTCTAAAGAAAAAATGTCATTTAAATTTGCTCATGGCTGTAAGGTATTGCCGGCCCCCGGCAATATAAATGAAAAATCAATGAAAAAAGTGGTGTAGGGTCCCCCCAGTCAATATCAGGCTCTTCGGGTCTGGTATGGATTTTAAGGGGAACTCCGCTCAAAAATTTAAAAAGAATTGACGTGGGGTCCCCCCAAAATACATACCAGGCCCTTATCTGAGCATGCAGCCTGGAGGTCAGGATGGGGGGGACGAGTGAGCCCCCCTTCTGAACCCTACCAGACCGCATGCCCTCAACATGGGGGGGTGGATGCTTTGGAGCTGGGGGGACTCTGCGCCCCCCACCCCAAAGCACCTTGTCCCCATGTCAATGGGTATGTTAATGGGTATTGGGTACATCGTATCCCTACCCATTCATCAAAAAAGTGTCAAAAAAGTAAAAACCACAGGAGACAGTTCTGGACAATTCTTTTATTAAAAATAATAATTTAAAAAAGTGTCCCGCGATGTACATCCATCGTCAATCACAAACGCCAAGGGACCGAAATTTTTTTATAAAATAAAAAATGCATCTGCCTCTTTCAGAGGAGACTAGCCAAATGGGCTCTGTTCGGTTTGACAGCTCTTAAATAGGCAAGGGCGGGGCCACCCAGTGATGTAAACGGGGACCTCGCCCCCTCTGACATCACATGACACAACATGATGTCAGAAGGGAGCGGGCCACCCAGTTACATCAGTGGGTGGCCCCACCCTTGCCTATATAAGAGTTGTCAAACCGAAGACAGCCCATTCGGTGAGGTGGATGCATTTTTCATTATCTTTAGGTCCGTCGGTGCCACGATTGATAATGGTTGAACATGGCAGGTCCCTTTTTTTCATTAGGAATTGTTAAAAACTGTCTCCTGTGGTTTTTACTTTTTTGATACTTTTTGGTCAATGGGTAGGGGTACAATGTACCCGATACCCATTCACATGGGGGGCCTTGTTAAAGGGGGCTTCCAGATTACACCCCTCACACTTTTGTAAATATTTTATTATACGTTTGCATGGGACAACACTGAAGAAATGACACTTTGCCACAATGTAAATTAGTGAGTGTACAGCTTGTATGACCATGTAAATTTGCTGTCCCCTCAAAATAACTCAACACACAGCCACTAATGTCTAAACTGTTGGCAACAAAAGTGAGTACACCACTAAGTGAAAATTGTCCAAATTGGGCCCAAAGTGTCAATCTTTTGTGTGGCCACCATTATTTTCCAGCACTGCCTTAACCCTCTTGGGCATGCAGTTCCCCAGGGCTTCACAGGTTGCCACTGGAGTCCTCTTTCACTCCTCCATGACAACATCACAGAGCTGGTGGATGTTAGAGACATTGCGCTCCTCCACCTTCTGTTTGAGGATGCCCCACAGATGCTCAATAGGGTTTAGGTCTGAAGACAGGCTTGGCCAGTCCATTACCTTTATCCTCAGCTTCTTTAACAAGGCAGTGGTCATCTTGGAGGTGTGTTTGGGATCATTATCATGTTGGAATTCTACACTGCGGCCCAGTCTTATGTGCCAATTTGTTTTGGTCAATCACGTAAAATCCCAATAAAATACATTTTTGGTTGTAACATGGCAAAATGTGGAAAATTTCAAGGGGTGTGAATACTTCTTTTCTTTTCTTTTTTTTTCAGGGCACTGTATATATATACTACAGGGACTGCACTATGTAAAATTGTAATTACTTGCTCCAGTCAAACAGGTGCAGAAAAATTGGGCCTTGAGTGTTGGTTGGTGCCTGAACACTGTAGCCCCTCACCGTTACTCTTGTTGGGTGCAGGAATGGGCCCTGCTGTTAAAAATTATTTTAAAAATTGTAATTACATGCCCCAGTCAAACAGGTACATAAAAATTAGGCCGTTAGTGTTGGTGGTGCAAGAACACTGTAACCCCTCACAGTTACTCTTTTTGGGCGCAGGGATGTGCCCTTCTGTAAACAATTATTTTTAAATTGAAATTACATGCCCCTGTCAAACAGGTGCAGAAAAATTGGGCATTGGGTGTTGGTGGTGCTAGAACACTGTAACACCTCACGGTTACTCTTGTTGGGTGCAGGAACAGGCCCTGCTGTAAACAATTATTTAAAAAATTTTAATTACATGCTCCTGTTAAACTGGTGCAACAAAATTGGGCCTTGGGTGTTGGTGGTGCCCTAAACCAAAAATATTGTTGGAAGCTCACATCATCAAGATTCAGGAATAGGATAGGCACTTAAGCAGCATAGGCAGTCTTCAAGGGACCCCAGATCCCTAGCATATTTAATCATTTACATCAGCATCAGGGGCTTAATAGCTGCTGATCCAGGACTGATTCATTTTTATAAATGTGTGCCTATCAACGGAGTCTGTGGACAGGCGCACTCTTTGATCCATTGCAAACACTGGCAATGATTGCTTGAACCTATCAGCCCTTGGCACTGAGAACTGAAAAATTGTTTAAAGGCATTGGTGAGCCGGCCACCTTCTCCACCACTCTTCCTCTGACCAAACGAAGCCTCAGAAACATGTTGTCCAGCACCAGGACATGGTAGCCTCCCAGGGTCTGGAAAGACGTTGCACAAACTTTCCTTTAAGGTATCCTGAAGATGTTATATCCTCTGCTCCCTCTGCGCCAGCAGGATGAGTTCTGCAACTTTACCCTTGTAACGTGGATCAAGAAGGGTTGTCAGCCAGTAATGATCACTCTCATTGATACCACAACTCCTAGGGCCCTTTCGCAGACTTTACAGAATCAGGGAGCCCATGCAGCATAAATTTGCAGAGGCATGATATTCTGAGTCCTCTAGGACATTATCAGGAACTACCTCCTGCCAGTCACATACAACTCCTTGGGTTTCCTTGGGACTGAAAACCATCCCTTGAAGCCTGCTGCACATTATCCTCTACATCCATACTGACACAATCCTTATCCTCCTTCTCTTCTTCCTGTGTGTCTGGCGGCCCTGCAGGAATGCTATCTGCATAAGGGGGGCCTTGAGAGGAAAGGAAGTCCTCCTCTTCTGCCCGCTCTTTGCCTCAAGTGCCCTGTCCATGATTCCACAAAGAATGTGCTCCAGCAGGAAGACTAGAGGGACAGTGTCACTGATGCATGCATTGTCACTGCTCACCATCCTTGTGGCCTCCTCAAATGGTGACAGGACCGTACATGCATCCTTGATCAATAGACGGTGGCATGGCGAAAAGAAGCCAAACTCCCCTGAGTCTGTCCTGGTGCCATACTCACACAGGTACTTATTGATGGCCCTCTGCTGTGTGTGCAGCCACTGCAGCACTGCCAATGTTGAGTTACACCTGGCAGGCATGTCACACGGGCACGGTTGGTGGGCAGGTTAAATTCCCGTTGAATGTCAGCCAGCCGAGCACTGGCATTGTATGACCACCGGAAATGACAACAGACTTTTCTGGCCTGCCTCAGAATATCTGGTAAGCCCGGATACCTGATCAAGAAGTGTTGCACCACCAAATTCAGGACATGTGCCAAGCATGGGACATGTGTCCCTGTTGGAGGGCAGAGAGAAGGTTGGTGCCATTGTCACATACACCCATTCCTCGCTAAAGCTGCCGTGGTGTCAACCACGTCTGAGCCTGCCCCCGCAGAGCTTAGAGAATCTCTGGCCCAGTGTGGCTCCTGTCCCCTAAACAGACCAACTGAAGCACTGCATGGCATCTTTTAGTCTGACTCCTTGCATTGCCCCTTGAACACTTAGGGATCACTGCTAGTTCAGTGGACAATTCTGCAGAAGAGGCCACAGAGGAAGAAGAAGAGGAGGGAGTGGAGCAGACAGATGTGGCAGAATCACCACCAGCTTTTTGGAGGCATGGTGGTGGAACTAGCTCCAACACTGAATCCTGTCCTGCATCCTTCCCAGAGTTACCCAGTGCACCGTGAAGGAAAGGTAACGTCCCTAACCATGCCTGCTGGACTATGAGTCAGTGGTAATATGAACTTTGCTGCTGACCTCCCTGTCCAACGAAGCCAAAACATTGCCTTCCACATGACATTAGAGAGTTGGAATGGCCTTACATGAAAATTATTTTTTTTTAAACCTGCCACTGTGGTACATCACATTCCACAAATTCACGAAAGGGGGGAGAGTCTACCAGCTGAAAAGGCAGCAGTTGTAATGCTAAAAACTTGGCCAAGCTAGCATATAGACGCTGAATATGTGGATGGCTGGGACAGTATTTTTTTTAACGGTTCAGCAACTGGGGTAGGGAAATTTGCCTGGTGAAATCAACTGGTGGTGTACTGCTAGCAGATTGGCTGCAAGTACTTGTGGCACCCATTGCTATACCTTCATTCCTCTCAGTGCTGGCTTTTGAGAGGACTGGAGGTATAGTAGGGGTTGAGATCCCAGATGAGGAGCAAGGAGAAGTCTGCCTTGTTTTAGGATGTGGGTCTTGTCAAGCACATGGTGCCCAAGCGGCTGCTGTTCTGGCTGTGCTTGATCAGCTTCAGACATAGATTGCAAACAGCAACAGTGCGATCTACTGCACAAGTGTTGAAAAAAGCCCACACCAATGATCTCTTGGAAGTCAGTGGGGAGTCAGCGGCACCCTGCACCTATGGAGCTCTGTGGTGTGATGGAATAGGGTGGCTGCCCTTAAGCTGGCCGTTGAAGGGCATCCTGTGTCGTTGAAGTTGTTCCTCCTCCTTTTCCTCCTCACTTTCCTCCTCTCTTCTCTCAGGGACCCAAGTACAGTCAGTGACCTCATCATCCCCTCCCTCCTCATCATTGGAGCAAACTTGGTAGTATACTGCAGCTGGGGGAACAGGACTGCTAGTTTCTTGTCCTTCTGTGGCGCCCCCTTTCTCTAGGCTCACATTACTCCCTTCCTGAACCTGGGAACCAACATCAGAGTCTTCAAATTGCTGCGCATCCTCCATCAGCATGTAACCAACACTTGGTAGTATGCTGCAGCTGGGGGAACATGACTGCTAGTTTCTTGTCCTTCTGTGGCGCCCCCTTTCTCTAGGCTCACATTACTCCCTTCCTCAACCTGGGAACCAACATCAGAGTCTTCAAATTGCTGCGCATCCTCCATCAGCATGTAACCAACACTATGGTCGAATAATTCTGGTGACTCCTCCGTGCATGTTGGTGGAGCTATGGAAGAAGTAACTGTGGACAAGGATCCGGTGCAATAGCCCGCTTTGGCAGCTACATTGGATGGCAAACTAGTATGAGCCTGAGTGAAAAAGGATGAGGAGGATGAGGACGGCTTAATTATCCACTCCACCAACTCCTCTGCCTGTTGTGGCTCAATAACATGGCCAGCAGCAGAAAAAAAAAGAACAAGCATGACCCACCATGTCCGCCACCACCACTTTTCACTGTAGACACAGAGGCTGCTTGCCCTCTTTTAGTGGCCTGAGAGAGTCTGCCTCTCCTTGGTGGCCTTTCAGACATGATGGGGATTTTTTTTAACACTGGCTGCACTGTATTATATACTATACACCACCAAATGCATTGTATATATAGTCTACACTGAATGCACTATATACAGTTCTGCTCATAAGTTTACATACCCTGGCAGAATTTATGATTTTTTGGCCATTTTTCAGAGAATATGAATGATAAAATAAAAACTTTTCTTTCACTCATGGTTAGTGTTTGGCTGAAGTCATTTATCATCAATCCACTGTGTTTACTCTTTTTAAATCATAGTGACAACAGAAACTATCCAAATGACCCCGATCAAAAGTTTACATACCCCAGTTCTTAATATCATGTATTGCCCCCTTTAACATCAATGACAGTTTGAAGTCTTTTGTGGTATTTGTGGATGAGACTCTTTATCTTCTCAGATGGTAAAGCTGCCCATTCCTCTTGGCAAAAAGCCTCCAGTTCCTGGAAATTCTTGAGCTGTCTTGCATGAACTGCACGTTTGAGATCCCCCAGAGTGGCTCAATGATATTGAGGTCAGGAGACTGAGATGGCCACTCCAGAACCTTCACTTTATTCTGCTGTAGCCAATGACAGATCGACTTGGCCTTGTGTTTTAGATCATTGTCATGTTGGAATGCCAAGTACGTTCCATGCGCAGCTTCCTGGCTGATGAATGAAATGTTCCTCCAGATTTTTTTTTGTGATAACATACTGCATTCATCTTGACATCAATGTTGACCAAATTTCCTGTGCCTTTGTAGCTCACACATCCCCAAAACATTAACGATCCACCTTCGTGTTAAACAGCCTTGTTGACTCCTCCCAAAATGAAGCATTTATGATTGTGGCCAAAAAGCTCAATTTTGGTCTCATCACTTCAAATGACTTTGTGCCAGAAGGTTTGAGGTATGTCTCTGTGCTGTTTGGCATATTGAAAGCGGGATACTTTGTGGCATTTGCATAGTAATGGCTTTCTTCTGGCGACTCGACCATGCACCCAATATTACTTCAAGTTCCTCCAAATTGTGCATCTTGAAATAGCCACACCACATGTTTTCAGTGAGTCCTGAAGTTATATGTGGGTTTTTCTTTGCATCCCAAACAATTTTCCTGGCATTTGTGGCTGAAATTTTAGTTGGTCTACCTGACCGTGGTTTGGTTTTAACAGAACCCCTCATTTTCCACTTCTTGATTAGCGTTTGAACACAGCTGATTGGCATTCCCAATTCCTTGGATATCTTTTTATATCCCTTTCCTGTTTTATACAGTTCAACTACCTTTTCCCGCAGATCCTTTGACAATTATTTTGCTTTCCCCATGACTCAGAATCCAGAAACGTCAATAAAGCACTGGATGAAAGGTGCCTGTCAGGAGTCCAGAAACTCATTGACCTTTTATACACACACACGAATTACAAGCAAACAGATCACAGGTGAGGATGGTTATCTTTAATAGCCATTCAAACCCCTTTGTGTTAACATGTGTGCATGTTATCAGGCCAAAATAACAAGGGTATGTAAACTTTTGATCAGGGCCATTTGGGTAGTTTCTGTTGTCATTATGATTTGAAAAGAGTAAACACAGTTGATTGATAATAAATGGATTCAGCCAAACACTAAACATGAGAGAAAGAAATGTTTTTGTGTTATCATTCATATTCTCTGAAAAATGGCCAAGAAATCATACATTTTGCCAGGGTATGTAAACGTATGAGCACAACTGTATATATATATATATATATATATATATATATATATATATATATATAGTATCTCACAAAACTGAGTACACCCCTCACATTTTTGTAAATATTTTATTATATCTTTTCATGTGACAACACTGAAGAAATGACACTTTGCTACAATGTAAAGTAGTGAGTGTATAGCTTGTATGTAAATTTGCTGTCCCCTCAAAATAACTCATAGCCATTCATGTCTAAACCGCTGACAACAAAAGTGAGTACACCCCTAATGGAAAATGTCCAAATTAGGCCCAATTAGCCATTTTCCCTCTCGAGTGTCATGTGACTCGTGTGTGTTAAATTTGGTGTTATTGCTTTCACTCACTTTTGCAACCCCAGACCATGACACTCCCATCACCATGCTTGAATGTAGGCAAGACATACTTGTCTTTGTACTCCTCACATGGTTGCCGCCACACACGCTTTACACCATCTGAACCAAATAAGTTTATCTTGGACTCATCAGACCACAGGACATGGTTCCAGTAATCCATGTCCTTAGTCTGCTTGTCTTCAGCAAACTGTTTGCAGGCTTTCATGTGCATCATCTTTAGAAGAGACTTCCTTCTGGGACAACAGCCATGTGGACCAATTTGATGCAGTGTGCGGTATATGGTCTGAGCACTGACAGGCTAACCCCCCCACCCCTTCAACCTCTGCAGCAATGCTGGCAGCACTCATACGTTTATTTCCCAAAGACAACCTCTGGATATGAGGCTGAGCATGTGCACTCAGATTCTTTGGTCAACCATGGCGAGGCCTGTTCTGAGTGGAGCCTATCCTGTTAAACCACTGTATGGTCTTAGCCACCGTGCTGCAGCTCAGTTTCAGGGTCTTGGCAATCTTCTTATAGCCTAGGCCATCTTTATGTAGAGCAACAATTATTTTTTCAGATCCTCAGAGAGTTCTTTGCTATGAGGTGCCATGTTGAACTTCCAGTGACCAGTATGAGAGAGTGAGAGCGATACCACCAAATTTAACACACCTGCTCCTCATTCACACCTGAGACCTTGTAACACTAATGAGTCACATGACACCGGGAAGGGAAAATGGATATTTGGGCCCAATTTTGACATTTTCACTTAGGGGTTTACTCACTTTTGTTGCCAGCGGTATAGATATTAATGGCCGTGTGTTGAGTTATTTTAAGGGGACAGCAAATTTACACTCTTATACAAGCTGTACACTCACTACTTTACATTGTAGCAAAGTGTCATTTCTTCAGTGTTATCACATGAAAAGATAGAATAAAATATTTACAAAAATGTGAGGGGTATACTCACTTTTGTGAGATACTGTATATTAATACACTGCTTGACGTGTACTATATACTGTACACCGCCAAATGTACTGTATATATAGCCTACACTGTATGCACTGTGTATATATATATATATATATATATATATATATATATTAGACTGAATATATATATATTAATACACCGCCTGAAGTGTATTATGTACTGTACACCACTGAATGCACTGCCTATATAGTCTACACTGAATGCAGTATAGATATAAATTTATACTAGGCTGTATATAAATATTAATACATCACCTGAACTGTATTATGTACTGTACACCACCGAATGCACTGTCTATATAGTCTACACTGAATGCACTGTATATATATATATATATATATATATATATTAATACACCGCCAGAAGTGTATTATATATTGTACACAGACGAATGCACTGTATATATACCCTGGCAGAATTTATGATTTCTTGGCCATTTTTCAGAGAATATGAATTTCTTTTTCTTTCACTAATGGTTAGTGCTTGGCTGAAGCCATTTATTATCAATCAGAAGATAAAGAGCCTCATCCACAAATGCCACAAAATACATCAAGCTGTCATTGATGTTAAAGGGGGCAACACACGGTATTAAGAACAGGGGTATGTAGACTTTTGATCAGGGCCATTTGGGTAGTTTCTGTTATCATTATGATTTAAAAAGAGTAAACACAGTGGATAGAAAATAAATGGCTTCAACCAAAACACTAACCATGAGTGAAAGAAAAGTTTTTGTTTTATCATTCATATTCTCTAAAAAATGGCAAAGAAATCATAAATTCTGCCTATCTTTTTATATCCCTTTCCTGTTTTATACAGTTCAACTACCTTTTCCCGCAGATCCTTTGACAATTATTTTGCTTTCCCCATAACTCAGAATCCAGCAAATGTCAGTGCAACACTGGATAAAAAATGCAAAGGTCTGTCAGGAGTCCAGAAACTCATTGACCTTTTATACACACACACACACAGACAAACTAATTACAAGCAAAGAGATCACAGGTGAGGATGGTTACCTTTAATAGCCATTCAAACCCCTTTGTGTCAACTTGTGTGCATGTTATCAGGCCAAAATCACCAAGGTATGTAAACTTTTGATCAGAGTCATTTGGGTAGTTTCTGTTGTCATTATGAGTAAACACAGTTGATTTATAATAAATGGCTTCAGCCAAACACTAACCAAGAGTGAAAGAAATGTATTGTGTTATCCATTATATTCTCTGAAAAATAGCCAAGAAATCATAAATTCTGCTAAGGTGTGTAAACTTATGAGCACAACTGTGTGTGTGTGTGTATATATATATATATATACATATATATATATATATATATATATATATATATATATATATATATATATATATATACACTAGACTGTATATATATATATTATTCACCACCTGAAGTGTATTATATA
>BLSH010099361.1:412058-427495 GCA_018402905.1 Glandirana rugosa | reverse complement strand
GCCAGTGGAAGCAACAGTCTGCACCTACAATGAAAGAGGTACCCTCCTCTAAAACTAGGTTGGTGTTTACATGATCCACTGAGAAGGTTCCCCAAACCCTGGCATACGTGTTAGATTTTTGATATTGCTACCTGTCTACATATGGTCTCATCCTTATACTACCTGTTCTAAGCGATCTTAGTTTTGGCAAGATCTACATGTACACTGACTGAGCATATACCTTATATTGACTATATGTTCTGTGACATTGTTTACAGAGCATGGACTGTTTTATTGTTACTCACAAGCACTAATCACTTTATTTGCTCACGCAGCTTATCTGAGCATGGTTTACATTTCACAATTTATAAGCATGGTTTATTGCACATAAGTATAATTTATATGGCTTTTTCTCATCAAATTAATTTATATACCTATATATGTTTATATATGTTTATTAATTTCAGTATTATTCACGGTAATTAACATTAATTATCTAGTAGCGCCAATCCTACTGCTCATTAAGTATATCTCCTGTTATAAGCCTCCACATACTAAGTGAAGGCATTAGTAAGGGCAGCAGCTACTTGCACACTTCACACCACCATTTTTCATATTAAATAGCACCTTTAAATCATCTGTGTGGGGACACCCTGATCCTTCTACCTTTATATTGTGTCTGTCGCATACCATTCATTTAAAAAAAAAAAAAGAGTGTATGTAGAGACCTTCCAAATGGATAACCCTCTCAACTACTAGGTCATAAGGATGAAGCCTGCAGCCAGTGTGCTCTTTAAACATGCATTCAGTGTAGTAGGAACTTTGTGACAGACAAAAGAGTGCATCTGTACATGGACACTATTGACTGGCTGACATTTGTGAAAATGAACCTGTCTAGGATCAGCAACAGCTACCAAGCCCCTGTTGCAGAAGCTCCAGGCTAAATATTTGACGGGTTCTGTCATCCACCATTTGTTTTCTTTTGCATCTTATGCTTCACTTTTCACCGTTGCAGGCCACAAAAAAACATCTTTTATGCTGCCACCACTGCCATGCTTAACCTCTTCAGATCAGCGTTATAGCCGATTGACGGCTACAGCGTGGATCTACTGTGCCGGGGCGCCATCAATTGACGTCCGCCCCTTTGCGCACTCCCCGCGTGCTCTTGCAGCCGCCGGTGGTGCGCTCTCGTGCCCGCCGCATGCTGCGTGAGCGTGCCCGCGGCTCAGGCAGACTCGATGTTCGCCCAAGACCCGCTAACGTCTAACAGAGAGCCAGAATGGGGAACCGCCGATGTAAATACGGCGGTTTGCCGTTCTGTGGGGGGCATGACAGATCTACTGATCCCTGTGATCGGGATCAGTGAGATGTGTTATGTCCCTGCCAGCCCAGCCCCCACACAGTTAGAACACAGTGAGGGAACACAGTTAACCCCTTGATCGCCCCATTAGTGTTAACCCCTTCCCTGCCAGTGACATTCATACAGTAATCAGTGGATATTTACATTTCTGATCGCTGTATAAATGTCATTGATCCCAAAAAAGTGTAAAAAATGTCCGACATGTCCACTGCAATGTCGCAGTCCCCAATAAAAATTGCAGATCGCTGCCATTACTAGTAAAAAAATAATAATAATAATAATAAAGACACCATAAATTCATTCCCATAGTTTGTAGACGCTACAACTTTTGTGCAACCCAATCAATATACGCCTATTGCAATTTTTTTTAACAAAAATATGTAGAAGAATATATATCAGCCAAAACTGATGAATCATTTTTTTTTTTTTTTTATTATAGCAAAAAGTAAAAAATATTGTTCTTTTTTCAAAATTGTCACTCTTTTCTTGTTTATAGCGCAAAAAATAAAAACCACCGAGGTGATCAAATACTACCAAAATAAAGCTCTATTTGTTGGGGGAAAAAGGACATCAATTTTGTTTGGGTACAACGTAGCATGACCGCACAATTGTCATTCAAAGATTGACAGCCCTGAAAACTAAAAATTGGCCTGGGCAGGATGGGGGTTTAAGTGCCCTGAAGCAAGTGGTTAATCTCCCTGAGCCCCCATTAGCACACACTTGCCACTGCTAACATATCCTGCCATTGTTGTAGGCCTGTTAACATTATCATATAAAAAGGAGGCCATAGCTTCTGTTCTTTGCAACAGCAATTTTAATGTGGCATCCCAAATATTTTAGCAGCTGTTTTACAGTTGAAAATGCTGTGAATTTAGTTTAAAATGGTTTCTTCTGAGATCTGAAAGATTTATATGTGGGATTACGGTGTTTGAGCACAACCAATACCCAAAAACCAAAATGTTTTGCAGCTGTGTGACAGATATTATGAATGTTTCTTATTGCAGAGTCTGTCCTGTACTCTGCGGGAACTTTTCTGTTTTGTTACAGTGTTTGGGCACCACCTAAAATTCATTTTTTCATTGCTGTGTGATGGTACCATGAAATATGCAATTTTTTTCCCAAGTCCATCATCTCCTCTGCAAGAATATTTGTGTTGAGTTACAGTGCTTTTTCTTTATTAATAATTAACTTTTACCAAGTTCCTTTTATGGCTGGAGAAATTGTTCATTTTTTTGTGTGCTGTGATGGCCATCATCTTTTTAAATTTAATTACAGTGCATTGCCATTACATTTGGACAGCACACTATGTTTCCTCATGCTGCTACTCAGTTGTAAAATTTGGAATACGCACTCTTTAAAGTAGTGGGGCTTCTCTTTTTTTATATGTAATCTGCCTGTTCTCTCCCTCTGGAATAGTGGACTAACCAAAGGCTTGCATTAACAGTTTAGGTTTATAGTCTGAGAAAAAAAAATGTTGTGATTTAGTTATCCCAAATCAGGTCTGCTGAATCTCCTTCTGGCATAGATCCCTAGTTAATATGGAGTACATACTCTCTAAATAGTCAGTTCGGTTTTTTTATTTATATTTTAGGAGAATCAAACCTGCCTAGTCTTCCTGTCTTACATTGTGGCCTAGTAAAAACATTTACATGACGTGCTGCATGTCTGGACAGGATATTTATGGCTCTTGACTGTGACATAATAAACACATTTTTTTTATCTAAATCAAATGTGCCTCATCTCTTCTTCTGACATAGTGATCAAGTGCAAATGCTTGCTTAAAGGGCAGTAAGTCTCTACAACATTTAGGGCTGTTTTGTTTGGAATATCATACAATTGTTTTAAAAATTTAACTCATTCCTCCCTCTTACATTGCTGCCTTGTGTCTCAACCAAACTGCTTTCCAGCTATTATGATAAAGCATTTGCTTTTGTCTCTTAAACATGGCATTGTGTTTTTTATGTTCAAAATAACAGCTGCCTCAGCTCTGTAATAAAGGTTTATGAATTTGTGGTATTTTGATGCTCTCTGACATTTTATTCAACTTTGTGCATGATACAGTTTGTTACTGAATATAAAAATTGCCCTGTTTGGCTATTTATATTAGTTTTTTATGTATATGCCTTAGGATAGTTTTTTGCTGTATCGCCGCTTGTTTTTTCCGATCCTCAATTAAGGCTTATTATTGCTACCCAAAAAATGAGTTGTTTTGGCAAAAAGTACCTACTAAAAATTTCTTTTGAGGTGGAAATCAATCAAATTGGTTTGTTACTGCTTTATGTAAGCCATGTGATTATGTAAAAGGAAACAAAATCATTAGAAATGCAATTTATATGCTGCCAGAATATGGTGTCAATAATGCTGTACCTGAACATAACATCCTGTAATTACACATACAGCTTTTTGGTACCCCATTCATATTATTTAAAAGAATTGCATATTTTTTATGTTGCCAGTTGAGCGGCTCTAAAATGGCCTCTCCCCATTGAATGATGATTTTTTTTTCTTTGGTACCTGTCCCCCTGGTCAGTGCCCTGCTCCCCCATGCCCTTGTCAGTCCATTGACCTTTAGCTTTGAAAATGGTCATTACTAAAAACCAATATTTTGCTCCCATTGATTTCAATAGGGGTATGGGTTCTGGATCTATATTTCAATATTGTTCACTGAACCAAATCCAAGTATGTGCAGCTTATCACTAATAGTGAGAATGAATAGATACCTTGCACATGCTGTTCCTAGTGGGAACTAGAGCCAGGGATCCTAAAGTACATATTTTAGCTTGAAAAAAAAAACATTAAAATTATTTATATGAGAACAAGTGTCTCCCTTTTTGTCTTTTGATCACTATCACTCCCATCTTAATGACTTCTGAAGTTAATAGCACTATATATAAGGGTTGCCCCAATACTGTTGCGGCCAGTACGAGTACCAATACTTTTGGTCAAGTATTCACCGATACCGAGTACCAATACCTTGAGGTGGAATTTTGCCATTGCAAAACAATTGGTGCAAATTGCACTGCGCAGAATCGCATGCAATTTCTGTGTGTGTTTGTGTAAAGGGATTATAGTGCCATCTAGTCAGTTTAAACAAAACTCACAGTACATGTCTGGTAGAAAATCAGGGCCTTTGGAGGTGCTCACAGGGCTGGAGGAGAAGTTCCGGGACACCGTGGGTATAGTGTGGAAGTAATGTCAGCTCGGGGGTGAACTGCCTCTACGTCTCTTCAAGCCCTGGGAGCACCTTCAGAGGCCCTGATTTGCTACCAGGTATGTACTGTGAGTTCTAAACTGCCCACTAGATGGCGCTGTAATCCCTTTCTATACACACACACACACAGGAGCAGTGGGGTAAATTGCATGCAATTCGGTCAGGAATCGCAGCGCATTCCTGTGCAAATCGCATTCAAAGCTGGGTCTTCAAGTGGTTAAAGTGTATGTAAACCTTAAAAATGAACTTCTCATCTTTGCTCCCCTTTGGTTTGTTAAATTTAACATTTAATATGTTTTGTTATATCTGTATTATAAGTCTGAATATTTCTTGTTGACTCTACCAGAAATAGTGTAAACTAATAAATTCCTGTGGTTCTGCCTGAACTGTACTCTAATCAGTCACATTGTTCCCAGGCATTGCTGTGCTAAGAAAGAAGGAAAGAAGAAAGGCGGTGTTCTGTAATCTTGACCCACAGCCTAAAAAAGAAAATTAACACAGCTGCCACACCTAAGGACTGGTAAGCTGCAACAAATTACATTTTTATTTTCGGGAGTATATATGCTTTAAAAAAATGCAGCACAATCGTTTTTACAATGGTTGTATGTAAGAATGCAGTTAAAATGTACCTACACTGGCAATGTAATGTCTATTTTTGTTAATTTACCTTGCCTTAATCACTTGTCCTCCAGAAGGTTTTACCCCTTCATGACCAGAGCATTTTTTGCTATTCAGTACTGCGCTAATTTAACTGGCAGTTGCTTGGTCTTGCAACACTGTATTTTCCACAAATAGAACTTTCTTCTGGTGGTATTTGATCACCACTGGTGTTTTTTTATATTATATAAATATAAAAAAGTGATAACATTTTGAAAAAAAAAAAATGTTTTTTTACATTCTGTTTTAAAACATATCCAAAAAAAATTAATTTCTTCATAAATTTAGGCCAAAACATATTCTGCTACATGTCCTTGGTTAAAAAATCCCAATATTAATTAATTAATAAGTACATAATAATTGATTTGTGTGAAAATTATAGCTTCTACAAACTATGATAGATTGTGAACAAGGCCATCATGGCTGAAACGCGTTAACATCTGCTGTACCTACCCGTATGGATTATCAATAAATATGAGCAAGTATGGAGTTGCGGATCATCTTCTATTAGTGATTGTGTGGAGCTGAGCGACTGCTTATCTTGCACCCGACAGTTCAGGAGGACTTTTGAACGATTTGGGGTAGTAGCACCTTTTTCTTTCCCTTTGCTAAACTATGGTGTATATATTGGAATTTACCCAGCTATAGATGCTATACTGTAATGGCAGTGATCAATGACTTATAGTAGGACTATGATAATGTGGAGGGCAATCTGGCGCTAACAGACCCTCGCTGGGAGGTACACTAACTGACTAACTGACAATGACACTACTATTATAACTAATACAGTGACCAGATATAACACTTTACACTGACAGTGTACTAAGCCAGACACTGACTGGAAAGAGCTTAACATCTAGGGGCAATCAATGGGTTAACTGTATGCTTAACAATATGTGTAATAAGGGCAGCGTTACAGATCTGTCTGTTTTAAATCCCTGCTTTTCAGGGAGAAGACACAGCCGGATTGCTGCTCTGTGTACAGAGTCCTGTGTGTTTGTAAACATAGGACTCTGTTCTGTGATTGGCTACAGCTGATCAGCAGATCCGTGGCCAAAATCATTGGCTGGGACCTGCTGAGGAAATCACGCTGTAGCCAGTGACAATGAGGGTCAGCAGGGGAGTTTGCATAGGCATGCCTCGAACCCGGCCTGGCTGTGCCACCCACACTACATGTACTGTGGGCGGGTGGCAAGCAGTTTCTATTTTCATAATTGACATGAATAGAGACAGCTTTAAACATTTTGAAAACAAAATCATTTAATAAGAATACATTTGGCAACCTATATACCGTAAACCAATCAAAATAAATTTTTCATAGATCCAAAAATAGTAAAGCAAAATCTGATCACTACTGGCCCTTGAATTTTGCACTTCCATTCCTACTAATGGAAACCCATTTAAACAAACATATCAACAAGAAGCCAAAATACACTGGGCTAACTAGGCATACTGTATCAGAATAATATATAAAAGCTGAAATTTAGACTCTATATAATGGTTATTGTAAGGCGAAGAGTACAGTGTGTGCATGTTTGATTGTTTGTGACTGTGCTATCAAAGAAAATTACTAAACATAAAACTCTCCTTTGCTCAAAACATCTCTTTTAAGTTATGTATTTATTGTTTGCTTATGTTACCTAGAGTGTGTACAACTAAAAATGTGTTTCAGCAGCTGCCAGTCTAAAATATTAGGCTTTAGGATCCTTTAAACTTGCTTATTTATTCTCTTTTGAAATCTATGAAGTCTTGCCACACATGTTTCTACAAACTACATGAAAAGCTCAACATTAAATTCCTTGATTTGATTCTCCAACTGTTACCTGTGCCAGAAGCCTCGATGATTTCCAGCAATATTAAGTGAATGTTGCTGGTGATTTCAGTCTGGGATCTGTATTGGTTGCTTTAAAACAGGATAATGAAAAATATCATGGGAGCAGGTGTTTTCTTGTTTTGTTATTGCTTCTCTTGCTCTACTTTAAGTGTCTGTGGTGATATGAGATGGAAACCTTGATTGTTTGTTAGCTGCTGGAGTTCAACTCTGTAATAAATGTGTGGCACTCAATAAAATTCCAAATTTCTAGCTATTAAAACCTGGTTTATAAGACCCAGATTTTCACTTTGAAAGTTTATCTGGTTTAGAAATGCAGATATAATTAAATACGTATTTTGAAAACCATTTTGCTGTTTATTTCAAACTCTTTATGGCACGATTTTGCACAAATATAGACATAAAACAATGTATTTTAACCATATTAAGTCATTTTAATATTTTAAATATAAAGTATAAAGATTTTACTTTCAATATTTCTACAGTCAGTGCTAGCTAATATACAGTGTATATATATACAGTATCTCACAAAAGTGAGTACACCCCCCACATTTTTGTAAATAGAGGGTTAAGACAGTGCTGGAAAATAATGGTGGCCACACAAAATATTGACACTTTGGGCTCATTTTGAACATTTTCACTTAGGGGTGCACTCACTTTTGTTGCCAGTGGTTTAGACATTAATGGCTGTGTGTTGAGTTATTTTGAGGGGACAGCAAATGTACACTGTTATACCAGCTGTACACTCTCTATTTTACATTGTAGCAAAGTGTCATTTCTTCAGTGTTGTCACATGAAAAGGTATAATAAAATATTTACAAAAATGTGAGGGGTGTACTCACTTTTGTGAGATACTGCATATATATATGCAGTATCTCACATAAATTGATATACTGTATGCAGTAGTTTAGGACTAGGTCCTCCATATGGGGTGTGGATGAGTTTGGCTGTTTTTCGCTGTGCGTCATAAGTTGAAAAGAAAGACCAACAGACGGATAACAGACTAATATGGTGGATAGATACTAATGACGAGGATGCCAGGGTATCTTCCAATTACAGCCCTTTAAATGTAATGCAAAGTACACAACACCCTTGCTAGTGAACAAAGAATCCCTTAAAGTATAACTAAATACAAAATGTTTTTTATTGTTGTTTTAAAAAGAGTGGAGAGGAATTATATCACTTGTCATGATTTATTATTGTATGTGGTACCGTTAGGAAGTGTGACCCCCTCTATTCATACTGGTGACTGTTACCACTAAGAGTGAAATTGAAGAAAATCACAACTTTTAGGTTATCATGAGAACAGGAATAGAGAGGATATCCACCAATGGGGGTGCTAGTTCTGATGACCCTAGTGACAACCAGGTGCTCCTACTTTGTAGGGATTTTCGCTCACTTGTTGATTTGGCTAAGGGACAGGAAGTGATGGCAAATCTCCCCAATGGGACATACTGTAGATGGCAACAAAATTATCATGATTTAACCCTCCATTACTCTATTCAAAAAGAAGAAAAAAAGTTTTGCCTTTAGTTCTACTATAACAGTTCAATGTTACCCTATGGAAATGAGGGGTGGCAGAGTGAGGGCTTCTGTGGCATTTGTTAGAGGTAGTAACTTTTTGAAAGTCTACGGCTATTGCTAGTCAACCAACTTTGAGCTGAATCTTATTGAAGTCTTTATCAGGTGAATCTGTATGTTAAATGCTGGCTATTTTTTAGGCTAATAGCCGACTATTGTTAAAAAAGGTCACGGGAGCTGGAGTTTCCTTGGAGACATTTAACCATATTTTTTTTAAATGCTGTACAGCAGGTACAGTGGCTTTGAGGATGACAAGGAAAAAAACACCAATCCCTTAAATGGCATGTTTGGTGGATGCTTTTATGCTGTATTCAGTGTTATTGAGGTATCCAATTTTTCACAGACAATGACAGCAATAGGGATGAGCTCAAGGCTTGATCTGAACCTAAGTTGGGAGCAATCTTTGGCAGTGTGGGTGTTCAGATGAGAGCGAAAACATTTTCCCATTTGGTGGCCTCCCACTGTCAATGGTTGTTGTTAAGGAGTCCTGTGAGTGGAGGCACTGTCGAGCCCTTAACAAGGGACCAGGGCTGTCACCAGACCCATTCACTTAAATGATCATGTAAGCAAAGGGGTGGTATCCCAGCAATGTCATTGACCATGCACTGTATGGTCATGTCCATATATGGTCAATTATGTAAGGGGAGGCCCGCTCCTTGTATATAACAACTGTCAGCCACCAGAATTTCCATTTGGCAGGTGACAAGTAAGCAAGCAAGCATGATGTATCTCTGCAATGGAATTTTTTTCTTTTGGCAAGTCATTGCTGGACAATGGGATTGATGTTGGATTTACAATTAAGGACTTTGTATTCTCATTTTTTTAAAAAAGGATTTGTCAAATTTTTGGATGTCTTTATTTCTTGTTTGCAACTTTTATTTGTACCCCATACTCATTCAAATGGGTGGATAGTGTCTGAGTCTGTCTGTGGGTGTGGGGCTTCCAGATTCCAACAAGCCCCCCACTCACAGATCTCCACAACCACTGTGCAAGGGTTGTGAGGAAGAGGACCTTGTCCTTATTAACATGTTGATTGCATGTGGCCTGGTATGGTTCAATAGGAGGGAGGAGGAAAACATGCTAGTCCCTAGCAAAGAAGCTGTCAATGATAGCTGTCAAAGTCATGTGCTTGAAATGTTCAAACTTTATTTCTCTGTCAATGTAAGTGCTAAAAAAATCACTGTTTCCGGCTGCATTGAATTTTTAAAACATTTTTGCACCGATATCTGTTCCCCCGGGCAGTGCCCACCTCCATGCCATTTTGTTTTGCAACCCCCTTGCATATTAGCCTAGAAAATGGGCATGTATAATTTGGAAAGTTAGGATCCCACTGAATTCAATGGGGTTCAGCATGCAAATTTCCTTGAAGTGTTGTATGTCAGGCAATAAATAATGTAAAACCACATACAGCTTTAAGGCATTCCCCCAAGTACATAATGTAAAGGAATTATTTTGAAGCCGCCTGAAAAGGCCCTTGAACAATCATTTAAACTTGTATTTTGCATTAGTACAAGTCCCCGGGGCACTGCCTAGCTTCCTATGACCTTTGTTTGAATTTTTTTGCCTATTAGCAAAAAGAAATGATCATTACTGATTTCTAAGATTTGACTCCCTTTCTGCATCTTCACCTACATTAAGTTTCCAAACTTACTCTGAGTTTGAACCCCAGGCATTTGGCTGTTTTTTACTCTCTTCATGTTTCTCAGAGGGAAAATTGGGGTTGATTTACTAAAATTGAAGTGCAAATTTACTCAAATTGAGTGCAAAATCTGGTGCAGCTCTGCTTGATAGCCAATCAGATTCTAACTTTAGCTTATTCAATCAAGCTTTGACAAAAAAACCTGAAAGCTGATTGGTTTCTATGCAGAGCTGCACCAGATTTTGCACTCTCCAGTTTTAGGAGACCAACCCCAATGTACTGGAGTAAAGAAGTACAAGAAGTATCTTGAGATAAATGTAGGAACACACCAGGAACACAGGAGTCCAGAAGAGACACTGAAAACAGTAATGCTGATAGAAAGAGTGGGTCACGGAAATTCTATGGAAACTGGATACAAGCTTTTGGAGACACAGGGAATATGGCAGTGTCAGGAAGGGCATGCCACTATGGAGAATGGTGAACTTGTATCCATTCACAGGCACAGGCTGGCTCATAGCCTCACATCAGGGGTTGCTACAGGCTATACATATACCTATTGGGATCCACACATAACTTTGCGTGGATGTGCATGCATGCCTTTTATTAACGTTGGCACTAAATGGACTATTTAAACTGGCCACCTTCACATAGCATTGCCCTGTCTACATTGTTACCCATGAATCAGTATTCTGTGACTTTATGCCTAGCTACCTGATACTTACCTGATTTGCCCTCACCTGCTCCTGCTATCCACCTGTACCAACCTTAGCCTGTACCTGGACTACACTTTTGCTTAGTACTTCTGTTCAATCCTGCTCATCTGTCACTGACTCTGGCCTGAACCCCAACCTTGCTTCAGCTGACTTTACTATACCTGTTTGCCCACCATTTACCTACCTGACTTACCTGACTTCTTCCTAGTCCAGAGTCTCTGTGCCATGATTGACCACCAGCCTGCTGTCTCTTAGTTGAAATGCCACTTGACACACCAGCCTGAGCGTCACAGTCTACCATCTGTTCACTGATCCTGTGGTTGTCATTTTCTGCTGGTGTTCCTGCTTGCCATTTCAGTGCCTAATGGCTACACAATGGACCAGAGATTTTTATCCTCCTATATAAATATGTAGCAGAAATTACAAGACATTCATGGCTCTCTGTATCTTTGCAGCACTTATTTGCTTTACTAGGGGCCCTTAGCTTGAGATGTAAGACAGACCTCCTCATATCTTCAGGCTCCTCTTCCGTGTATATGAACTAACATATTGCTCAAACGCCAGGCAACAGATGCTAGCTCTTATAACAGTAGCTGAGCATGGATTGGCTGCAGGGCTTGCCGCCTATAATTGCCTGGCAGCTGAGCAGCTCATACTGAGGGAAAAATCAGGTGCTGGATCATGGCATAAATATGACATTATCTGAGAGACAATAACCACAAATATTGTACAGTGGTTGGACAATGTGTAAGCTGCTCAGTAAGGCCATGGAGGGAAATATAAGGCAGGTTTTATCTTAAAATAGAAATTAGAGTGTATTATCTGAAAAACAAAAGCCACAAACATTGTACATTGGCTGGACAGTATGGAAGCTGCTTGGTTAAGCTGCTATTCAGAAAGGAAACACAAGGCAGGTTTTCTCCTGAAATAGAAATTAGCATGTATTATCTGAGAAATAATAACATAATAACACAAATACTATACAGTGGCTGGACAGCATGTAATCAGCTTGATTAGGCTGCTATTTAGGAGAGGAAGATAAGGAAGGTTATCTTTTGAAATAGAAATTAAAGTGTATTATTTTGGAGACAAAAGCCATACATATTGTACAGCGACTGGACAGCATGTAATCAGATTGGTTAGGCAGCAATTTAATAGGGAGAACATGGACCTGTTTTATCCTGTGTGGGAGATTAGCTCGTGGTGATCACCTTCCCGGAAAATAGTCAGCCTGCAGGCAACTGTCTTTAAAATCTGGAGGCTTGCCAGGTTTATTGGTAAAAGATTTGCAGAGTAAAAATAAACAAAACAGAAAATAAATCCTTGCCGCTTGGCACTAAACAAAACAGTATTGTTTGCTCACTATGCGGTGTGGGGCTGGCCCCCGACACCCACAAAACATAAGCCACAATGCAAACCTTGACACAGAGCTCCCTCAGATTCATCTCTGAGTTCCAGGTCAGAGCTCTAGTGAGATCTCTTCCTGATCATTTACACCACCTGCTGGTGGACTCCAGTGGACCCCAAACCCTGGACCGGAACTAGCCCTGTCATGGTGGCTGGCAAAATCTGGACCGGACTCTGTTTAATCCAGTCCACATGAACGCATACGAGGTGACAGGTAGCGTCTGTCTACCACTTCGCCTCGCATACTGTCACAACTGAAATAAAATTCAGAGTGTGCTATCTGAAAAAACAATAGCCATAAATTTTGTACAGTGGCTGAACAGTGTACAGCTCTCTGCCTGTACCTCTGTACAGGCAGATGGTTGCTGAGCTGCAGGAAATGTCAATGAATTGAGAAGGCACTGAGCGGCTCTCATAAACCATTGAGAACTACAAGTCTTTATGCTGCAGGGTCAGATGGGAACTTTTAGTTTATTCATTTGCAGATCACTGTGAATGAATGACACAGCTGCATGGGAGGATGTTAAATGTGATAGCGGGTGCATTGAGAGGAAGACCCGTCTGCTGTGACAGGATGGAAGGCTCAGGGGGTCAGGAGAAGGATGCTAGAATATCTTGTATATTACACCCTAAATATGAGTGTAACATGTAACATGATCTTGTCAAAGAGGTTTGACAAAGGGGGTCACAACCTGAAATGCAAAACCACACTCATCATTATTACACATGACATCATCATGGCCATTTTATGGCCCTGCCACACTTCCCTGCTGTCCACAGTCGTTCTTATCCATGTGATATACACACTCAGTCTGCTACATTACATCCACCTGGAGGGGCTTGCTCACCATTGACCACCTGGAAGGTTGCCACCTGCTGGAGACCTAGTGATATACTTTTAATGTCTTTTAAATGTGAGTGCATATTTATTGTTTTTCATTTTACCAATATGTTTTAATAAATGCTACACTTAGGTAGTGGCACTTTTCTCTCCTTCTTTTTTCTGTTTATACATGGTTTGCTGGTGGGAGCCTCCCCAGATATTGCTTGTAAGAGAGACTTCTGACTCTGCTATAATGTAAACTTCATACCACAGTGACTTTTATGGACTTTTCTTAAAGTAGTTGTAAAGCCTAAACATCTTTTACCTTAATGCATTCCTTGCATTTAGGTAAAAAAAGTTTAGCTGTCAGCATCCCCCCCTCACCCCCTCTTTTACATACCCTCATTTGATCCAGCACAGTACATGTCTGCAGCTCTTCTCTGCCCTCACTTCCGTGTCTCGCTGCCTTTGTTGGGGCACCAGGAGCCATTGGCTCCCAGTGCAGTCAATCAAAGCCAGTGACAAGGGAGCGTGGGGCGGGGCCGAGTCACGGTGTCTGTGTCAAGGGATGCACAAGAGCACCCATGGGAAGCATTGGACAGAGGGGAGGGGCCAGGAGCACAGGCAGAGAAACCAAAAAGAGGAGGTTTGCAGACACTCTGTGCAATGGAATTGCACAGAGCAGGTAATTATTGATGTTTGTTATTTTTTTTTTTTAATTCACCTTTGCAATCACTTTAAGGACTAAAAATACTCCCTTCATTCATTTATCACTCCTTGTTCTTTTTCTGTCAGTTGCACCAGTGCCCCCCTTTTTAGTGCCTGGGTACTTTTAGGGTATTAATGCCCTTTACAAATCTCTTTCTAGTTACTGCAAAATATATTCCCATGGGCGATACGTTTAAACGGCTAAAAATAAAACCTATGTGGCTCTCAGCCAAAGTTAAAAAAGCTATAAATAATAAGAAAAGTGTTTTTAAAAAAGATAAAAGTAAAGGAACACTGTCATCATTTAAATGCTACAAAGTATATAACAGAATATGTAAAAAGGTAATCAAGGCTGCAAAAATTCAAAATGAATGACAGATTACAAAAGATAGTAGTACAACCACCCAAAAATTTTTAAAATATATTAATAGTAAAAAGGTCAGGTCTGAGCATGTAGGCCCTTTACAAAATAATCTAGTTTGGGTGACTGGAGACAAAGAGAAGGCAAATTTAATAAATACCTTCTTCAGCTCTGTGTATACAAAGGAGTACGGGGGAGCTCATGTGTATTATGGGGATGATATTGATAGAGCTCCAAATGATCCACTATGGCTCAAAACTGAGTTGAGCTGACACCTGGATGTTGAGGTTCGTCGGGTTCGGCCGAACTTCGCGAAAAAGTTAGAGTTCGGCCCCGAACTTGACCCTAACTTGACCCCGAACCCCATTGAAGTCAATGGTGACCCGAACTTTTGGGTACAAAAATGGCTCTAAAAAAGTCCTGGAAAGGGCTAGAGGGCTGCAAAAGGAAGCAAAATGGGGGTAAAAGTAGGAAAAGGGTCCTGCAAACAAATGTGGATAGGGAAATAACTTAAAATCACATAAAAAAAATAAAAAATGGAGGAGGAGGTGGATGTGGAGTAGGTGGTTGAGGAGGCCATGACCGTGGCAGTGTAGGTGGTGAAAGTGGCGGTGAAGGAGGAGGAGGAGGTAGCCAACACTGTTTTTTGCTTGTTTGGTTTTTTTTTTCTAATTGGGGTAGCCCCCAAAATATTGAGGCATATTAAAAAAAAAGGATACGTTCACTTAAGTATACCAATGGCTGTGTGAGGCCGATATAAATGGCTATTCTGCACAAGGTACAGACAAGTCTTGTGGGATCCATGCCTGGTTCAATTTAATAAACGTTAGCTTGTCCACGTTGGCTGTGGACAGGCGGCTGCGCTTGTCTGTGATAATGCCCCCTGCCGTGCTAAACACACGTTCAGACAATACACTGGCTGCAGGGCAGGCCAGCACCTCCAAGGCATAAAGGGCAAGCTCAGGCAATGTGCCCAATTTGGAGACCCAGAAGTTGAATGGGGCAGACCCATCAGTCAGTACGTGTAGGCGTGTGAACACATACTGTTCCACCATGTTGCTGAAATGCTGCCTCCTGCTAAGACATTGCATATCAGCTGGTGGTGCTGTTTGTTGTGGCGTGGTTTGTCGTGGTGGTCGACTATACGTTACAGAATCGTCCTCCGTC
>BLSH010099361.1:384638-399540 GCA_018402905.1 Glandirana rugosa | reverse complement strand
CAATAATGGAAAACATGGTGGAGGGGGAGGGACATCTAACACTCGAGGTAGTCGTCCCGGGAGGACAGGGAAGACATAACTTGACATGTCCCTCACGTCTTAATAATCCGTTCAACATAAAAACTCCTTATTAAAATAATAACTTGTTGTTGGTACAAGAGTTACTAAGGTTTTTGAGTAATTATAGTTTCGACTTATAAAAACCTTCATCAAAAATCAAACAAAAATTAACATCGATAAAAACCTCCTATAGACACACACGTCCACTGATAATGACACGTATTAATAATCCGTTGAATTGTTTTTTGTTATTGGTTTCACTGCTGAAAATAAATAAGTGAAATGGGTATATATTTGTTTTTTGTTAAGTTGCCTAATAATTATGCACAGTAATAGTCACCTGCACACACAGATATCCTCCAAAAATAGCTACAATTAAAAACAAACTAAAAACTACTTCCAAAAATATTCAGCTTTGATATTAATGAGTTTTTGGAATCATTGAGAACATGGTTGTTGTTCAATAATAAAATTATTCCTCAAAAATACAACTTGCCTAATAATTCTGCACTCCCTGTACAGTTCAATACAGAAGGGACAGGAGGGCCCTGCTGATGGAGCTCACAATCTACAGGGAGGGGGAGGTGGTACAAAAGGTAATAACTACGGGGGATGATCTGATGGAGGTGACTTGGGTTCAGGTCTTAGGTGGATGGGGGATAGGCTTCCCTGGGATCGTGGACAGGGTAGGGGCTGAACTGACATACTGGGGCAGGGAGTTCCAGAGGATGGGAGAGGCTCTGGAGAAGTCATGGAGGTGAACATGGGAGGAGATAACAAGGGAGCTAGAGAGCAGCAGGCCTTGGGAGAAGCGATTATTTGGGAGATATCTGCAGATGAGGTTGATGATGTAGCTGGGGGCTGATATTGTGAATGGCCTTGTATGTTGTGGTTAGTATTTTGATTTTATGGGGTAGTGGAAGCCAGTGAAGGGATAGGCAGAGAGGAGCAGCAGTCATGTATGAGTGTATGAGTTTAGCAGCAGCATTCATAATAGACTGAAGGGGGTATAGCCTGTGTAAGGGTAGGCCAGTGAGGAGAGAGTTGCAGTAGTTGAGGCGGGAAATAACCAAGGAGTGAATGAGTTATTTTGTGGTGTTGTTAGTCAGGAAGGGGCGAATTCTGGAAATGTTGCAGAGGTTAAGGCGGCAAAATGTAGCCAGTGATTGGATGTGGAGGCTAAAGGAGAGGTCAGAGTCTAGGTGACTTGCAGTCAGGAAGGCAGTGCAGCACTAGCAGAAAACTAGCTGCTCTCTGCCTGGGAGGAGGATGAATAGGAACGTATTCTCAGTTACTCAACTACCTTTTGCATATGATGCGCCTGAATAGCACACCCACTTTGGGGCACAGGCACATGTACCCTGCTTCTATATGGTGTGCCCTGACCACCAGTTCCCACAGAACCTGTTTGCCCCTACTCCCTTTGTGTACAGAGCTTCTGCTTCTCACTTTAGGCCTACCTTATTTTTGTTTTCTAATAAAGGAGTTTGTTTCAATTTAAAGGTTTTATAAAGTCTACAGGTTTTTCACCTTAATACATTCTGCCCCCCAGAGCCCCCCTTTTACTTACCTGAACCCAATTGTTCCAGCAATGGTAATGAGCTCAGCAGCTCCAGCCACTGTCTCGGGTCCTCCTTGAATAGATTGATAGCAGCAGGAGCCATTGGCTCCCGCTGCTGTCAATCAAATCCAGTGACATGGGAGCGGGGGGGGCAGGGCCGAGTTCTGCTGTCTGTGTCACTGGGGCACTCAATGCAGAGGAGGAGACATTAGCACCGCTGGGGGACCCCAGAAGAGGAGGTTCGAGACCACTTTGTGAAAAACCCTTGCACATGGGAGGTAAGTATGACATGTTTGTTATTTAAAAAAAAAAAAAAAAACGAGTAGCAGCTATGGAACAGGAGAGATAAATATGTTATGCTTTAGTGCACACTACTTTACCATACAATTATGTACTGATGTGCTGCAAACAAAGGGTCTGTTCCTGTGTCAGCAATAAGTACACTTGCCTCCCCTACAAAAAACAAAAAGAAGACAAAAACAGAAACACTTAGGCTCCATGCACACTGTATCTGATAAACAACCGTTTTTGGTCCTTTTGGCATTTTTTTTAACAGCCCAAAAATGCCACTTCATGTTATCCTATGTGTCCATGAACACATGGACGTTAATTGTCGTTTATCAGCAGTGGCGTTTTTGGGCTGTTATCTGAACGCCCTGAATTGGCTTTCAAAAGTCATTCTATTGACCACAAAAAACGCCGGACGCCGCTAAACGCTCATGAACGCCAGTAAACGGCTATTTATCGGCATCCGGCGTTTTTTGCAGTCAATGGAAGCTAAATTCACAAAATATTTTATATTTACATATATTGCTTTTGCCAAGAAAGTAACAGCACCAAAAATAAAAGATTTTTATTCTGTCCAAGCACACTTAAACAATAAAACATAACTGGCCTTATTTTATTTATTTTAGCCCATAATTGGTCTTTTTTAAACAGGTATTCCACAAGTGTCTCCTATTTTCTGTGTGGCCTAAGGCTAGAATTACAGGTGATTACATTTCCTTTATATTTAGAGAATTAACCGATTGTTGACAAATATAGCATTACATTGAGTTCAGTGTGTTGCAACGCAGAGACTACCAACAAGTGGTTAAATCTCTCATTAACAAAGAGTTTTAATCACCCATGTAGCCCTAGGGTAAACAGTGAGCATAAAACACAAGGAGCTTTTAATCTGTAGAGGCATTGCTTTTGCCAAAAATGAATAATGAGCAAAAAAACACATGCAAGGCTTTTTTCTTGCCCAGCACAAAACGATAAGTATAATTGTTCTTTTTTGACTACTATTCAATCACTGGATTTGCTTTTTAATTTCTGTTAAACTGTAGTGTACACAGCTTTCTCTTTGTGCAGCCTGAAAAGTAGATTTTAAATTAAAAAGGCCTTTAATCTCAGCAGACACTGTGTTTGCCAAAAAAGGGTTATGCACCAGAAAAAAAAATACACACGCCTTTGTTCTGGCACAGTACAACAATAGGGTAGTAGAGAATTTTTTTTTTGTTTACTAGCCATTTGTCGACTGCAATACATATAAATATTTTGTGGTTTGCAAGTGGTTTACCTACCATGGTTATGGCTAAAGCTGTCAGGGCTTACCTTTTTCACCAGCACACAAAACAATCCAATGGTGTGGCTAGCTGGTCACAGAGGCAATAAGAGACTAGATCAGCTCTGATTGCCTCTATGGCCTTTGAGGACCTGAACAACGTCATGACGTCACTTCCAGTGTAGGGCGGAAGTAAACATTTTTTTTTTCTTTTTAAAGCAAAAGAGCAAAAACATTTTTTGGATCTTTTGCTTTTAAAGGTAAAGGAGAGATTCGGGTCATGCCTATTTCTATTACAAGAGATGTTTACATTCCTTATAATAGAAATAAAAGTGATTAAAAAAATGAAAGGGACAGTGCAAAAATAAAAACTAAAAAGTAAAATAAATAAAAAAAAAAATTAAAGTGCCCCCATCTCTCCATGCTAGCACGCAAAATCGCAGAAAACGCATACATAAGTTGTAAGCGCTATTCGCACCACGCATGTGAGATATTGCCGCAAACGTTAGAGCGAGAGCAACAATTATAGCACTAGACCTCCTTTGTAACTCTAAAGAGGTAACCTATACATTTTTTAAAGAGTCGCCTATGGAGATTTTTAAGTACCATAGTTAGTCGCCATTCCATGAGCGTGCACAAATTTAACTACTTGCTGACCGCAGTCTGAGGGCGACAGAGTGGCTCGATATCGCAAACCGCCGTCATATGACAGCAGCTGCGATATCCCTCACTGTGAGCGCGCATGCACTGCTGGAGGCGTGTGTTCAGGGAGGGCCAGGGAGCTGGTAGGGCAGACTCGATCACCGCCGGCTACCCACGATGCCCCCCCGCAGTGAAAGAACGGAGGTCCGTGTATGTAAACACGAATCTCCGTTCTGTTAGAGGGGAAAGGGCTGTGATCACAGGCTTCCTGTATATGGAAGCGGTGATCACTCCTTTCCCCCAGCCAGGCCAGCCCACACACAGTTAGAACACTCCCAGGGAACACTGTTAACCCTTAGAGCGCCCCCTCCAGGTTAACCCCTTCACTGCCAATGGCATTTACTATAAATGGCAATGGTCCCAAAAAAGTGCCAAAATGGTCCAACACGTTCGCTGCAATATCGCAGTGCCGCTAAAAATCGCAGATTGCCACCATTACTAGTAAAAAATAAAGAAAAAAGAAAAACCCCAGAAATTAATTCTCATCATCCGTAAACGCTGCAACTTTTGCGCAAACCAATTAATAAATGCCAATTGCGATTTTTTTTTTTTACCAAAAATATGAGGCCAAAACTGATGAAAAAAAATGTTTTTTTAATATTTTTTTTGGATTTGTAGTTTAGCAAAAAGTAAGAAATTTGGGTTTGTTTGCAAAATTGTGGCTCTTCTTTTGTTTATAGCGGCGATCAGAAATGACACAGAGGGGCTCAAATACCACCAAAAGAAAGCTCTATTTGTGGGGGGAAAAAGCATGCAAATTTCGTTTGGGTACAATATCGCACGACCGCGCAATTGTCAGTTAAAGCAACGCAGTGCCGAATCGCAAAAAGTGCTCTGGTCCCAAAGTGGGAAATCCTTCCGTTAGTGGAAGTGGTTAAAGCATTACATGTTAGGTATCAATTTACTCAGTGCAACATCATCTTTCACATTTTACAAAAAAAATGGGGTATATATTGTGTTTAGTTTTTTCTAAAATACTTCTCGCCCGGCCTATAGACAAAAGACGCCTCGTTTTTGTCTGCTGATATCTCAATGATGCCTGAAGCTACAGGCATTAATGAGATATCGTTCTTTTCAGCCGGCGATTCCCTTCACCATAGGAATGATCATAGTGGCTGCCGAGCCTCTTGATCATTCTTACAGGCAGTGAGAAGGGACATCCCCCCTCCCGCCGGCATCCAGTGCCTCTACAGACTCATCTGAGCAATTGCTGAGCTGGAGAATGGGATCATGACGTCACGTCCGGTCCGGCAAAAGTAAACAAAGCTGTGTTTCCGTCTATAAAGCATCAAATCATTAATTTTTTTGATCTGATGCTTTCCAGCTTGGAGGAGAGGTGTAGGGTCTTATAATCCCCACATCTCTCCAAAAAGAGGACCTGTCATGCAGTATTTCTATTACAAGGGATGTTTTCATTCCTTGTAATAGGAATAAAAGTGATCAAGTTTTTTTTTAAAGGGAAAGTGTAAAATGAATAAACTAAACAATAAAAAAAAAATTAAAGCGCCCCGACACACGCAGAAGCAAACGTATATGTATGTTTAAACCACACATGTGAGGTATTGCCACAACCGTTAGAGTGAGAGCAATAATTCTAGCACTAGGCCTCCTCTGTAACTCTAAACATGTACCCTGTAAAACATTTTAAAGCGTTGCCTATGGGGATTTTTAAGTACCAATGTTTGGCGCCATTCCACGAGAGCGTGCAATTTCAAAGCTTGACATGTTAGGTATCTATTCACTCGGCATAACATTCTCTTTCACATTATGTAAAACAATTGAGCTAACTTTACTGGTTTGATTTTTTTTAATGCATGAAATGTTTTTTTTTTTTAAAAAGAGTTTGAAAAATTACTGTTCAAATACCGCGCACGATAAAATGTTGCAATGACTGCCTTTTTATTCACTAGGGTGTCTGCAAAAAAAACTAAAAAAATGTTTGGGGGGGGGTTCTGAGTAATTTTCTAGCAAAACAATGATGATTTTTAGATATAGCAGCGAAGTGCCAAAATTGGCCCGGATATGAGGTGGTTAATTCATGAAAGTGTATTTTTTTCCAAAAAATTGAGTTTGCTAAATTTTTGTGCAAATACTGTGTGACATAAAAATTTGCAACAGTCGCCATTTTATTCCCTAGGGTCTCTGCTAAAAAAAAAAGAATAATGTTTGGGGGTTATAAGTAATTTTCTGGCTAAAAATACTGATTTAAACTTGTAAGCAAAAAGTGCCTGAAAAGGATCTATGTTCAAGTGGTTAGTGCTTTGCAGCTCTGCTTTGCTTTTCAACAACTACACAGAAATGCTTTACAGATGGCTTCTTTTAAACCATGACCTCTTTCACACTTTACAAATTTACTTTATCAGTATATAATTATTTTATTTAGGGCCGTTTGTGATAGTCACCATGTCCATCTGAGGGGAACCCCACTACAGCTGGATCACCCCTAATTTTCCCCTCCTCCCCCTTTTTCCCTCCTCTTCTCCCCTCTTTTCCTCCTCCCTCCCTCCTTGCCATCGATCAACTTTTTGGTCTCCTATGATATACAGAGGGTAAGCACAGGCCTTATATTCATTAGTGGATGTTATAAATGATTAAATAATTATCTGGGAATTGCTAATGCTCTCCTACCTTTGTAGATTATTATGACACTACCATACAAAAAATCGTCGGCTTGTCTACCCCACTGTATATATCACTCATATCTTCTTTTTAAATAAGGTAACATACTCTTGGGTGTAATCATACTAGAAGTAAGCTAGAAAATTATATTTGAAGGTCTGATATATATATATATATATATATATATATATATATATTTTCTAGGATTATACCCCTAGTTTACCTAGCTAATACTCGGAGACCTGGGGTTGAGGTTTTTATCCCCTGTGTCCGCCCCCATGAATGCCTTCTCTGGTCGCATCAAGTCATATGTAAGCACCATTTTATTATACATGCATTATATATAAGAATGTACCCTATGTAGAGACTAAAATTGCCAAGTGTTTTAAGCACTGATATTATTGTTTTTTTCTTTTTGGTTAAGCTACCCTGGCAACCTACACCCATGCCGTGATAGGGCCCTGAAGAAGCTTGCAGCGAAACGCGTTGACCTATTGCAGCCCGAGTGCATACACATCATGGTTGTGTTGGTAGCCGGCATTACAGTTGTCGGGTATAAATAAGATAGACTGGAAGACCTTCTGGTACGAACACAGATGTATTGATTTTATACTGGAAACAATTTGTTTTGTTTTTTAACAATGTTGTAATAAAATATACTTTTTATGAATGATTCTTGTTATCTCGTGGTGTGCCTTGAAACGTCCAAAGTGTGTGGGGAAATACCACAATCTGTTTTTGTAACTACTTTAGAAAATTAAAACGTCAACTCCCATTTTACATGCTAGTTCCACACACAATTCATTAAGTATGCAGAGATGGGCTCAGGTGTGTTTGAACACCAGACACTAGTCCGAACCCCCTTGAGCTATCCTGCCAGGGAGCTGTAACTTTAGACAGCCAATCATAAGTGTTGGCAATGGCATTTCTTTATTTTGTTTTAATATACCCTTTTTCTGGGCAGCCTAATAAGTAGGTGTGAAATACATGAAGCATTTATTCTGTACAGGTAATGGTCTTATCAACAATGATTACCACCAAAACACAATTTTTTTGTACATGCAAAATTGTTCACTAAAGACCTATATAAGCTTTAACATGTTAATGTAATGTCAAAAGTAATTTAAATCTTTTAAAATCTTTAACTTTTGTTAAAATAATACGTATTGATCCTGTCATAAAGGTCCTTGTTGAGGCATTCACTGTGATGGAATGAAAATACTTCTTGCAATTGTTCCTCTGAATTGTCACTTTGTCACACAGGCTTAAAATGGACACTGCAAGTGGCTGCTTCAACAGATACCATGCAGACACAATTTAAGATTTTCAAAAACAGGAAACCCCACCATCAGAAATGCCAGGCATTAGATAGGAGTTGGCAGCTAAGAGGGAACAGGAGAGCTGCTGCAGCAAAACAAGAAAATAAGTATTTTACTTTTAAAAATGTAATGTTTTGTATACACAGTGATTTAGCATACTAAATGATAAATAGTGGTTTAGCAAAGTATACTATATGCATGTAATCCATTTAGGATTGACTTGAGGCTACTGGTAGAGAAGACTGCTCTGGGTAATTGTTAATATGATTGGGAGATACTAAAACATTTATACAATGACCTGATAGCGTGGCATCAGACAACAAGTTAAAACTGATAAATTCACCTTTGGGAACATGTTACATGTTCCACCCATTTTTAGGGTGGAACATGTAACATGTTCCCAATGCTGCAGTCGGTGCCCGATCCCCTCCTGCCTCTGACAGCAGTATGGATAAAAGTTACTCGTACTAGCTGTCACTTTTTAAAATCAGTGCAGCCACGCGTGGCTCTGCCCACATGCTCTGACAGATCTGAAGGAGACCTGCATGACACCAGCGATCTGCTGATTGCTGATGCAATGCTTTACAGGTTCCAAAAGAAAAAATAATTAATGCACATTTTTTTACCTGTGCATTTATTATTTTTTCTGAAAAGTGAACTTATCCTTTAACTCCAACCGCATTATTTTAGGTTTGTATAAAGTGGGGAAAATAAATATTTTCTATAGTAAAAGGTGGAGAGATTTCTCCACTAATAAATGTAAAGATAAGCATTTATGAAAGCTATGTGCCAGAGCCACATTTCATAGGAGTAGCTATAAACTAGGAACAGGGCTAGAAAAAGTGGCAGGATAGCCTCTGAACAAAAATCCTTACCGCTTTGTTACCAGCTTATTTTTGAAAGTAAAGAAGTGGGTAAAACACGACCAGAAGTTCTAATTCTTCCTCACTCTACTAAAAAGTGTTTTTGCTTTGTCTGTTTCCTCAAAGGAGAAATTGGCAATAACTTCCAGATAGAAACATAACAGGGACACAAACCCAAAACCTATGAGGATTCCTATTGTATGCAGATATAGCAGATTACACGGGTCAGATTTAAAAGATGACTAAATAACTCAGGAGATACAGTTTAGACAGACAACTGATTGCTGTCACTTGATCTAAGGCATGAAAAAAAAAACCCACGGGTTTATGATCCAAGAAAGATGATAATTAAAAAAACATTGCTTTAGATTTTGGATAGAATAATTGGAATGGATGGAATTTAGAATAAAGAAACTTAGAAATGCATTTCAGAGAAGCCTGAGGATGAGGAAAAGAGGATGAAAATAGAGTATAGTTAAAGATAGATATATGCCTAAACACGGTCGTTACTAGCTATGAAACATATTAGAAATGCACAGAGAAAATGAGGATGCCAGTAAGGCATCAAAGTTCAGACAATCAAATTGTCACTCAAATGTCAAATTGCACTGATCTCCTTAGAGCAAAATGTTACATAGACCTCAAATCTTTGCATTGAGGCTAATTTTGGTCAATTGTTAACCTTGTAAGATTAATTTGCCAATTTTCACAGCAGCTGTTTGCAGAGTCCCCAGAAACACTCACTTCCCTTGGATCTAGGGAGATGTCTAATGCTCTTACCACAGTCATGACACACACTATTAATCTATCCAAAAGCCTATTCACTTACCATTCTTATTCTGTGGGTTGTATATATATATATATATATATGCACAAACACTAGTTATATTTTAGTAAGAAATAGCAGACATGAAAAAGCATTTATTGAAAGCATGACATGTATTTTAATTTAAAGTTAAAATTAACTTGACTAAGGAATACATTTCCTTCTATGCACTTGTAAAAATCTTATCACCAAAATCACCATTTCTCTCAAAATAATGCAGAGCCAAAAGGAAACATTGAAAATACTAAGTTAGTACTCTAGGCTGTTTTACCTTACTACAATGTCTATGTTTAGAAACATTAGTATATGCTTCTGTGCATATACTTTAAAAAATACATTGAAATTTACATCTAACAACCTTCAGTATCAAATAATGTATTGTATATTAAGGTTAGGTCATTAACTTAATCTTGTGTAAGTGAGTCGAACAGAAAAAACACTGTTGTCAATTTGATATCAAGACTATAATAGACTAATAGTCATTACAGGGGTTTTAGCAATGGTTATTTGACTGTGCAAAGATGAAAAGTTGTGCTATTAAGGGGTCAATTGTACAGCTGGGTCAGAATTGTGATTGCACTGAGAACCAATTAATTTTGATCCATATGGTGACTATATTCAACATTCTATCAAACTTTTTAAAAAAATTAAAAATCAGGGGTTTAACTAAAGCAGAGGTTGGAATTGGAGCAACTGCTCAGGGTGCAAGTAAATGGGACAAGTATGTTGAATTATATTGTGAAAACAATAAAAAAACAAAAAAACAAAGTCCACTAAATCTGTGCATGTGTCTAATAACTGAATTGTCCTTTATACCTTTAATATGTTTACCACACTTGCCACTATTGTTATGTCATTGGCATGTCATGGAGTTGATTAAGGATAAAGCTTGGCTAAAATAGAATGTTATCAATAATGTTTTCATAGAGTGGGTGTTAAATCCTTCAGGCAAACTCTTAAATATTCCCCAGTATTGTTCCTTCATTATCCCATATGCCTCCATAGCTCCCCGTTCCTTTTTTGTTCAAATCATGCTGTTCAGTATGGACAGTAAAACCACATCACTAACAGGTGCCATGCTCATTTTTACCAGGCCTACATTTCCTGACAACACTGAAGTTATAAGTCACAGAGAAGGCAGTAAGGTGGACACATATGCAGCTGTGTAGGCTCCACAGTTGCTTTGGAAAAGGAGAAATAGGTGAAAGATTCAACTGGAGGTGCGGGTATGAAGCAAGTCTGGAGTTTCTTCCAATAGTGCACACGATGTGTGCTTTGGCATCCTTTTCAAACCACAACACAGAGAAGGCTGGTACTCATAACTTCAATTAGTATACCTTTGGATGTTGAGAGTAGGATGTTTTCCACAATAAAGAGATTTTTTTTTGGGGATGGAGGCTATTCCTTTATTCAAAACAACTTATGGCTCAAGTTGTGGGTAATAGACCATATGATAATAATATTGTAGGCTTGTTTAGTATCAGGTTAGATTTTCATGCTTGCCTGTAGCTGTGCTTTAATACATACTCTGGGCCCAGGTTGCTATAGTCGCATTCCCACAGAAGTAGCCAAAAAGAGATAAGGTCATCAATGTGCCAAAATGAGGCTTTCATGTATTATTTATTGTTTATATACTGTGAAATGATACTAAAGTTTAAGAGTTCTAGTAAGTGTGCTTTAATTTAATGGCACCCTAAACACAGCAAGGAAGTAACCCATACTTCTTCTTCCATCTCCACTTAGATTGCACAACTCTAGGGCCAATATCCTTATAGAACATTAGAGCTGCTCTGAATGAGTTTTAAATAGTAAATTTAACAATACAGTATGTAATTCAGGTGATTAGAATGATTGTGTCTGCACCAAAATATTGGTCCATTAGAATCCCAGATGGCTGGAGATTTTTGCAGCTCTGTTCCACACTAAACCTTAAAAAAATAATATTTCCTATGTTTTGATTTTTTTTCTTTTTACAACAGAAATCTAGTTTACAAATATCTCAAAAGAATATGTAATCGAAGATCAAAAAAGTACAAACAACTTTAAATCTTGGCTAGTCATATTTTCACATACTGACTACAGATTCTTTTTTCATATATTCAATGAATGTATACTGGTACAACTTTTATTTTGTTTAACAGTTATCAAAATTCATCATTTATACTCCATTAATGTTGAAAATTTAGCTATCTTCCTTTACTATTCCATCACTTTTATTCCCTGGATGATTAAGGCTTTTATAGTTAATGCATAATGTTGCTTTTAAAGAACCAATAAAAACAGAATTATAAAATAATAATTACACATTAGTGTAGATACTAAATAGCATTGCTTAGAGTTTGAGATTTCAAAACATCTGTTATACATAGTAAACCAAAGATATATAGATTCAGTCATCCAATCATTTTCAAATTCGAAACTTTGAAATCTTTAAATACTGTCAATAACTCAATCCACTTTTAAAAATATCAGGGCCATAAATACCCATTTCCACAAGTTTAAATGATTTCCAGTGGATTTAAAGACCATACAGAGAAAAATGAGTTCATGAAACAGAGTTTCTACTTTGAAGATAATCTCCATAAAGAGTTGTTTTGTAATGATTGCAAAATGGGAAGTTTTAGAAAGTCAGCTATTTCCATTGGGCCTTCAACAGAGCTATCATCAAGTAAGGCCTTTCATTTATAACCAATGGCTATGTTCTATTTCTGAAAGTGGTTACCAAGAGGTTTTTATTTTTTGATAACCATTTCATCAAAGGACTGTCGAAACAATGCATTTTGCAGATCTCCTCTAACTCATCAGTTTCACCAAGAAGATTGGGAGTTATTGATTAATCACCATCTAAGTTTGAAGCATACTGGATGCATGATTAATTAATCCTCTCAGTTTGATTATTGTAACAAGTGAGCATGGTGATTAAGAATTATTCAAGCCAAATGTATTTACTTTTGTAAAACAAATCTATTATGTTGAGTAACACATTAGTAATTTTAATAAAGAGAAGAGATTTTGACATTGAGCTTGTTCAAATAATGATTTTGAATTTAAATATTATTAAAATATTCTTTTGACATGGACATAAAATTATTGACAGTCACATGTAAAAATAAGTATAATTTTTGAAGTTGGTGTCCTGTTGAACAAATACCTGGTAGCGAACTACCAATATGTTAGAAATCAACAGATTACAAAATGTGTTGGATCAGTCTTTACGTTGCAAATATGAGATTATCTGAAATAAAATTTGGATAAGGTTTCCACTTCTTGCTTTGTGTTCAAGCTGAGCTTGTCATGCACTCATGAGTTTGAATGCCTACTTCACAGTCTATAATCTCCCAAAGGGATTTGGTGGTAATTGTGCTCTCATTGTTTTGTATATAACAAAGTTCTGATAGTTCTCTTGTTAGGAAATGTTTGCATCTTACAATGTTTACAAATTATGTTCCATGATAGATCCCAGGGTTTAAATTCCTCGTATTTATATTTCTTACAGCTACCGTGTAACCTGTAGAGATAAAGAAAATACTTGTATTAACTTTTAAGAAAAAATCATTTTTGTAAAATCATTGCAATAGCAGAAATAAAGAGATCAAAAAGGTGGGCCTATATAACCATAAAACAGACATCATTAAGTCATAACTTAACAAAGCACATTTATTCATTTGCTCGCTTATTTAATAATGTCCATAAATATTATGAGGTACCCCTTCAACTTTCCTTCCTATTACTCCACCAATGTGCCTCATCCAATTGCCAATCCTTCTGTAATCACACACGTGACTCTAATAAAAAGTGCTCACTCACCACACGGTCATGAGCTCTTTTTTCAAAATAAGAAAGTCTCAGTGCACCTTCTTTGCAAGAGAAAAATCCACTCCTCCTCAGCCTCCACCTTCCAGGATATCAGGGATGCTACTCCCCTTCTTCTCACCACAGCACCATGGAGCCAACAAAGACCAATGGAGAAAATTTCATTGCACAGTGTTTATTATAAAAATATATCACATCAACATAAAAATAAGGTAACCCACTCGCATTAAACAGTGCCTAGATCGACACCCAATGTAGCCAGCCATAAATGCAAACAAAGAAGTGGCGCCACTTCCCTTTATCCTGGAGCTGGCATGCATTCCAATTACCAGAAATGGTGTAAAAGGAAGTAACAACCGGAAGTCCTGCCTCTACACGTTTCATCAATTGACATCCTCAGGAAGCTTAGCTGAGCTTTTCTCCATTGGTCCTTGTTGAGGATTTGGAGAGATTCTCTTGGGTGGACCTGTTGGGAACACCTATGTGGAGAGGATAGTGTAGTTGCACCAATAGGGAATTGGAGCTTTTTCATTACTGCTCTTGTGTGCCCTGCATTCTCCTAGTTTGATAGCTAACTTTGTGTCTGCTTTGCAAATACTGAGCCTCAGGACTGTAACCAGTTAATCCTGAACTCCTGTGCTTTAGCAGATTTCCTTCTCTGTGTACCAATGGATCCTGAACTTCTGTGCTGTAAGGTTTGCCTCCACTGTAAGAGTAAATTAACCACTTGACCACCGGAAGGTTTCCCTTCTTCATGACCAGACAATTTTTTTGTTATGCAGCATTGTGCTAATTTAACTGGCAGTTGTGCAGTCATGCAACATTGTATGTAAATTACATTTATATCACTTTTTAAACTCAAACAGAGCTTTCTTTTGGTGCTATTTGATTACTGTTGGGTATTTTATTTTTGTTATATAAATGAAAAAATACAGGCGATTTTGAAAAAATACATATTTTCTATTATCTGTTATAAAAACTATCCAATAAAAGCAAATGTTTTCATCAATTTAGACCAAAATGTATTCTGCTACACGTCTTTGTTAAAAAAGTGCATATTAATTGGTTTGCGTGAAAGTTATAACCTCTACAAACTATGATATATATATATATATATATATATATATATATATATATATATATATATACACAGGGTGGGCCATTTATATGGATACACCTTAATAAAATGGGAATGGTTGGTGATATTAACTTCCTGTTTGTGGCACATTAGTATATGTGAGGGGGGAAACTTTTCAAGATGGGTGGTGACCATGGTGGCCATTTTGAAGTCGGCCATTTTGAATCCAACTTTTGTTTTTTCAATAGGAAAAGGGCCATGTGACACATCAAACTTATTGGGAATTTCACGAAGGATAACTTTTTTGTTTTCAACCTAAGTTTTACCGGCTGAAGTTTTACCGGTGGTACCAGTGGTGGGTAGAACTTTTCAAAGGGGGGAGTGTATATGATTACACGGTGTTTGTCCTTCAATTATAGTGGTTGGTAAGGGTAAAATAATTCCACATAGGTATATTTACCGGGTGGGACATATATATATATATATATATATATATATATATATATATATAG
>BLSH010099361.1:349416-382958 GCA_018402905.1 Glandirana rugosa | reverse complement strand
ACTGTAGTACCTCGACCACCTACATTTTCTGGAACACGAGGGGTGGAAGGTAAACTCCTACGGGGTGTCTACGAGTCATCCTAAATCCAGACCTCTGTACGAACCGGTCAGGTAGTGGAAATGTGAGTGTAAGAAATCGTTCCGTCATCAGTAGAACTTCCACATAAACCCCAGCGATAGTAGAACCTTATAACGGGACACCGGGACAAAGACTTCCCTCCCCTAGTACGAAACGAAGTCATACAGTGTCATGTACAACCGTAAGTACGTCGTTCACAACCCCGCGTTGAGACTACCATGTGTTTATCCTCCCCCCTAGGTTGTCTCCTCCATGTATGTCAGAATTATTAACTATATTGATATATGTTGAAACAGCAACTATTTGTGTACCATCAGAGTTGCGCCCCAACACTTGCTGCATGAATGCCAACATGTACTGTGACATACTGAAGCAAAGCATGATCCCCTCCCTTCAGAAACAGGGCCACAGGGCAATATTCCAAGATGATAGCGACCCCAAATACACCTTCAAGATGACTACTGCCTTGCTAAAGAATGTGAGTGTAAAGGTGATGGACTGGCCAAGCATGTCTCCAGACCTAAATCCTACTGAGCATCTGTGGGGCATCCTCAAATGGAAGGTGGGGAGCACAAGGTCTTTTACATCCACCAGCTCCATGATGTCATCATGGAGGAGTGGAAGAAGACTCCAGTGGCAACCTGTGAAGCTCTGGTGAACTCCAAGCCCAAGAGGGTTAAGGCCCTGCTGGAAAATAATGGTGGCCACACAAAATATTGACACTTTGGGCCCAATTTGAACATTTTCACTTGGGGGTGTACTGACTTTTATTAGCAGCGGCGGTTTAGAAATTAAAGGTTGTGTGTTGAGTTATTTTGAGGGGACAGCAAATTTACACTGTTATACAAGCTGTACACTCACTACTTTATATTGTAGCAAAGTGTCATTTCTTCAGTGTTGTCACATGAAAAGATATAATAAAATATTTACAAAAATGTGAGGGCTGTACGCACTTTTGTGAGATACTACATATAGCCAATTAAAATAAATATATAGACACTTTTTTGTACCAATGTCTAACACTAGACTAAATACGCCTTCATCATTTGATCGTTGAAGTTTATGCCTTCCATATTTAGATTATAGTCATGGACACAGAGAGGCTTTTAAATGACACTAGGCGCCATATGAATTTGGACTGTCGTGTCTGGATGAAAGAAAGACAAGATGAATATACTGTATATAGCATATATTACGTTTGTCCTTCCATTTTACTGCTACCAGTTTTTCATTGTGCAAGCAGGCTTTCTCCCCCTTTCTAAGTGGGGTGTTAACGAGTCATTGATAGAAGCCTCTGTAATTAGATTGCATGGTGCCTCAGCAGCCAGTTTCTTTAATGAACAATGTGACAAGTGTGACAAGTCCCACACTATCTTACCACTGCTTCCCATGTGGTCTGGGCATTCGGAGGGCCCCACTTGACTGTCTTTTCCCTCATGAATTCTAAAGCTGTATGTATAGCCTGTGGCCCTTTCACAGAGCTTATAATGTTTGACCCCATATCTGGCATGCTTGCTGCAGAGATATTACTTCATTGGAAGCCTGCCAATAAAATGTACAAGGGACATGTCTTTGCAGATGTTTTGTTGCACATCTGTGAATTTCTTGGACAGGTAATTTATGAGGGGCTGAATTATGTGAAGGGTCACCCCTTGGCCTACAGAGGGTATTGTCACTAAAATGTATAAAATGCATTATTTTCTCATCATATCTTTTCCTAGCCGTTGCAGCAGAAAACACAGACATATGATGATGAATTTGATACGTGGACCAATATAACTGTAATTCATTTTTTGTAATGCTGATGTTAAGGGTAAGATCCAAAAAAGTTTAAAATCCATAAACTGTAAAGGGTTCCACTCAAAAGGCCTAGCTAGGTTTCAATTTTGGTTGGCAGGGATGTACTACTGGGCATAAAGATTATTTTGGTCCACAATTAGATTATAGAGGTCTTTGGAGAAAAACAGCTAAACAAAGTCAAGGGGTGTTGTTAAGTTTACTGTTTCCACCTGAACCCTGGGCTGGGTTGTGAATGGAGGGGATAATGGGTGCTGCTGAATATGGGGGCAGCCAATTAGGGTTTGCAAGAAACTCTGCAAGGCTACTCTGGGCTCTATGGGCTTGTGCTTGAATTATTGGTGGCCGGGTTGCATTACACTATTTGTGCTAGCCACATCACCAACTTGTATTGCACTGCTGATGCTTCTCACTTCACCATGAAATACTGCAGTACTGGTGTCTAAAAGGCTAGGATGTACTACGCTGTTGGTGCTTGCCAGAGCACCAAAAAGTAGTGCAGCACTAGTACTTGCACCCTGCTGCATATGAGCGTACTCGTGCATTTCTAGTACTTCAGCAACATGGGGCCGGATATGCCTGATTTTTGCAGGGACCTCTTCACCAGCATCTGAACTAGCTTTCAGGGTACTGCTGCATACTACATTCTATTCTGACAGTGTGGCTTTCCCTTCACTCTCATCTGTCATGTTCAGAATGCTGTAGGCCTCCTCACTAAAGTACCTGTCTTTGGACATTTTGGACACTAACTTTTTACAGGTACCTAGTGGCGACTATGGGAAAAAGTGTTCCTGGGTAGCACTCAGGGACTGCTTGCACATTAGAAATAAAATTAACTGCTAGTGCTAGCAGAGATCAGGCCAGATCCTTCTAACACTGCGGCTTTGTGGACAATGTATCATAAGTGGCAGTGATCAGAAAAATTATGCTGGCACTGCACTTGGGGGGGGGGTGCTGCCAAGTGCTGGCAGTGATTGGAGCTGATCCTGCTAATGCTGAATTTTTGGGGACGCTAGTATAACCTGATCTTGATCAAGATACTGATCCATACAGACAATATACTAATAATTGTTATGATCAGCAATCTGACGCTAACTGATACTGGCTGGGAGGGATGCTAACTGACTCTGACACTACCTGGCATTGTTAGTGATACTAATACAGTGATCAGCGATAAATACTGTACATTGTACTAATGACAATAGTGACATGGCAATCAAAGGGTTAACTTTGGAGCAATCAAAGGGTTAAATGTGGCCAACAAATGTATACAAGTGTAAAGGTGCTGTTTTTACTCACATAGATTGGGCTTTCTGCTATCCCTGAATGAAAGGGGTGCAGGGAGAGAACATGCCAGATACTGTGTCTGTGTTTACAAACAAGACACAGGGCCCTGCTGTAATTGGCTACATCCTATCAGAAGGTTCACATCCAAAATCATTGGCCCAAACCCTCTGACAAACTTGTACTCCCAGCAAAATATTAACCACTTGCTGATCAGCTCACGGAGATATACTGCGGTAGGTCAGCTCTCCTGTGCAAACCAATGTACCTGTACATCGGTCCTTGCATGAGAGATTGCAGGCATGCATGCCCACTGCGCACCGTGGGAGCGTGCCCACAGGTCCGGTGGACTCGATGTCCGCCGGGTGCCCGCGATCATTGTGCACAGAGGCAGAACGGGGATCAGCCTATGTAAACAAGGCATATCCCCGTACTTACAGGGGGCAGGTCAGAGATCTTCTGTTTCCAGTCATCGGAAACAGCGATCTCTGTCATGTCCTAAGCAGCCCCCTACAGTTAGAACACACAGTGTTAACCCCTTCCCTGCCAGTGTCATTTATACATAGATCAGTGCCTTTTCATTGTGCTGATCAATGTAATAATGTCACTGGTCTCCAAAAAGTGTAATTTGTCCACCGCAATGTTGCTGTCCCACAAAAAATCTCAGATCGCCGCCATTACCAGTAAAAAATTAATAAATAAATAAACTTTACCAAAATTATGTAGAATAATACATATTGGCCTAAATTTATGGAAAAAATATTTTTTTTACATTTTTTTTTTCGGATATTTATTATAGCAAGTAAAAAATATTTTTTTTTTTCAAAATTGTCGCTCTTTTTTTGTTCATAGCACAAAAAATTAGAACAGCAGAGGTGATCAAATACCACCAAAAGAAAACTCTATTTGTGGGAAAAAAAGGACATACATTTTGTTTGGGTACAATGTCGCACGACCGCGCAATTGTCAGTTAAAGTGACACAGTGCTAAGTGGTTAAAAAACAAGTGAATTTGATGCCACATTACCAGAATAGGAGAGGCTAAATATAATACAGTAGTGTCACATTTTAAAGAGGCAGGGTCATGCCTTATTGCAAGAGTAGAGTGATGTCTGAATACCATATTCATTTGAGGCTATCAAACTCATGCCAACTTTATTAATACCATAATTTGGTAGCATTTCTAGATTTTTTTTCCCCCAAAATCTAATACTATCTTCAAACAGCTAGTCAGCATAAAAGTGACACAAAGCTTCCAAAACATTGCTGACTGTGATAAGTATATAAAACTGCCTTTGGTTCGCTTTTAACTGGTTCTCGACCGTGCACTGATTTTTTACTGCGGCAGTGTGGACATATTCCACGAATCACCGTAAATAAGCGGTGATTCGCAGACGCGCAGCTAGGGGGCTAGAGTGCACCGCCGGTGGCGCGCTCTCGTGCCCGCTGCACTCTGCGTGAGTGTGCTCGCGGCTTGGGCAGACCTGATGTCCGCCGGCAAGCTGCGATGAGCTGCTAGAGGGAAAGAATGGGGAACCGCCAAAGTAAACACGGCGGTTCCCCGTTCTGACAGGCGGCATGTAAGAGATCTACTGATCCCTGTCACTGGGATCAGTTAGATCTCTTATGCCCCTGACAGCCCAGCCCCCTCACAGTTAGAACACACCTAGGGAACACAGTTAACCCCTAGATCTCCCCCCCAGGTTAACCCCTTCGCTGCCAATGACATTTATACAGTAATCAGTGGATATTTACATTTCTGATTGCTGTATAAATGTCATTGGTCCCAAAAAAGTTTCAAAAATGTCTTACATGTCCGCCACAATATCAAAGTCCCAATAAAAATCGCAGATCGCCGCCCTTACAAGTAAAAAAAAAAATATATAAAAGCGCCAGAAATGAATTCTCATGGTCTATAAATGTGGCAGCTTTTGTGCAAACCAATCAATAAATGCTGATTTTTTTTACCAAAAATATGAGGTAGAATATAAATCGTCCAACACTGATGAATACATTTTTTTTTTTATATTTTTTTTTTTTTGGATTAGTATTTTAGCAAAAAGTAAGAAATATTTTTTTTTTTGCAAAATTGTCACTCTTTTTTTGTTAATAGCGGCGATCAGAAATGACGCAGAGGTGACCAAATACTACCAAAAGAAAGCTCTATTTGTGGGAAAAAAAAGACACAAATTTCGTTGCACGTTGCACGACCACGCAATTGTCAGTTAAAGCGACGTAGTGCCGAATCGCAAAAAGTGCTCTGGTCCTACAGTGGGAAATCCTTCGGGGGGGTGAAGTGGTAGCTGCTGCTGTACCTTACTACAGCATGTGCCATAGGCAGGTGTTGGATCCTTTAATTATTTCTAGAGGTCAGTCGCCATTCGTCCATTCCTCTGATAGACAGGGTATCCTCTGATAGACAGGCACATCTTTTAATGATTGGTTGATAGGGAAAGCTTGGGGGACATCACAGCATTTGGGAACATTTTCTATAAGCAAATATCTCCTAAGCAACACCGCATGACAAATTTAGAGGCTAGTTTCATCAAAAGTGTGCTAAAGCCTAAACTGATCATTTCTCAGTGAAACTAATTTACAATTTGACTTCTCTTTCTCTGAAACTCATTAATTATTGTTATATTGTGCCGCGTGTTATTGTGCACTGTGTTAAGGCAGCCCATACATTTAAATTGGCTGAATAATGCACCAAAAAAGGTACATGCAGCATTCTTGGCAATGCACTGCACATATGTTGGCATGGTGCTTTGGGGTGCAATTCAGAAGGTGTTTCTGCAGTAAGATGGTATAAATGGGCTCTCAAATAATTTGCGTAAATGAGGGAAACAAAACTAGAGGATGTTTCATAAAGATAAAGGTAAAATCACTGTAAACTTTGCTTTAACATTAAGATTACATAAATTTCTAAAAAAATAAGCATTTCTTAAAATTTTACAACATTTACATTAGAAAAGAAGGTGTCTTAGATGTCTTACAACACATTACTTTCATAACCAAGTAAAAGACATTCATCATAAAAATATACTCACAACAGAGACCAAAAAAAAAAACAACAATCTCTTGGGATATAGTGATTACCCAATTATATAATTGCAGAACAATCATGTCAGGCATCTCTCAAAGGAACAAACCTGCAGATGTTTTCATGTCCCGCATTGTTATTTACACACTAAGATGTTTTTCAAAAGCCATTTATATTTTGCTTTCTCATTTTTGAGTGTTTAACATGCCAATATGTGCAGTAAAGTTTTTGATTTTATGTGTAATAAATCACTATTTTTGTTTGTCCCGTTATTATTATCTCGATTATTTTTAATCAAGGTTGAACTCCAACTAACAGGTATTATTTTGAACAGAGTGAGGGTAAGTCTGCTCAAGTTTTATTCACCAAGAATCTGGTGAATCTTGTTTCAAATTTGCCAAACTCGAACGTAGATATGAATCCCATTGAATTCTATATTGGGTAAATAGGCAAAGTTAATAGGCAAACTATTATGGGAATCTGAGCAATTCCATAAGGCACATGTTCCAATGCAGTATAAATTGTAAAAAAAGATCATACAGCCTTTGTATGTGGCTTTGGCGGCAACATTAAAAAAAAACACACACAAATATTTGAAAATAAGATTTGAGGGTGCCTTAAAGCTGTAATGTGGTGTTACAAAACTGTATAATTTTCCTGGGCAGTCTTAGTGACAGAGTACAATAGCAGTGCATATTTAGCTGAGGAATTGATTTTCTTTTCCAATTAATTTGGCTTATGCACAGTAGCAGTCCTCCAATCAATTCTGTTAAAAAGGGCTTTTTTTCCCAGGTAGTTTAGCAATGCCATAGGCTTTCATCAAGCAGCAATAGGCCTGAACTTGCTGGTCAAATGGCCACTTGCTCACTGTGACTGTTCTCAGTAAATTGGCCAGCAGCAGGACAGTTTTAATCACGTGTAATAGGCGTACCTGGTGTATGCCCAGCTTTAATTTTTACTGTGGGGAGAGGGGGTGTCGTCAATGTGAGTAATATAATGTTATAATGTGAGGGTTTTTTTTTTAAGTTTTTATGTTTTTGTTTCTTTAAACTATGCAGCAGCATGCTGTGAAAAAAGCAGCTCTAAGAATAGATGGTCCGTAACAAGTTAATCCTGCACTATGAGGACATAAAGATAAAAAAGGCCCTATCAAAAAAAATCTCAAAATTCCATCTCTGAAACAAAGTCCATGTTTTAAAGTGTATCTATTAGCCATTGCTTCAGACAAAAAACAACAAAGAAAATTCCCAACTCACTTATCAACCAGCATACAACAAACAGAATTGTCCTCCCTAACAGTTCATGTTAAAACCAGGGGTTTAGTTTGCACACATTTGCAAATATATATGCAAGCTGCAGGGCCACTTCACATCACCTAGTGTACTGCAGTCCTAACTTGGAATACATATATATAAAAATGGATAGATTAAGGGTAGGTATGCCTGGAGGGAGCACATCCTCCTTAAAGGTATAGGGATGCACTGGACACCCAGCAAATGTAAAATGGCAGTGAAGGTACCTAGTGCGCCCCTTCACCAATTAACCAACAGTACAAGCAAATGTCAACCACCCCAACCTATAACTGGCCTTTACAGCAAGGAATACATGAAAAGGTGATGCATGTTAAAAACAAACAACAAAGACAAATGTCCAACCCTGGAGACTCTCAAAATGTAGAGACTGTAGGGGGAGCAGATGTGCGTGGCCAGTGGGCGCGATGTCCACTGGCTACCTGCGATCACTCCTCACTGCCAGAATGGGGATCCGTTGATTTAAACAAACGGATCCCCGTTCTGACAAGGCGGTGGAGAGAGATTTGCTGTTCCCAGGGATCGGGATTAATCTATTCCCATAGTTTGTAAATGCGATAACTTTTACGCAACCCAATCAATATACGCCTATTGCAATTTTTTTTTTTACAAAAAATATGTAGAAGAATATATATTGAGCTAAATTGAGGAATAAATTTGTTTTTTTTTGTTTTTTTTGGGGATATTTATTATAGCAAAAAGTAAAAAAATGTTTTTTTATTCCAAATTGTCGCTCTTTGTTTGTTTATAGCGCGAAAAATAAAAACCACAGAGGTAAACAAATACCACCAAAAGAAAGCTCTATTTGTGTGGGAAAAAAAGGACATCAATCTTGTTTGGGTACAACATTGCATAACCACGCAATTGTCAGTTAAAGTGGCACAGTGCATATCGCAAAAAGTGCTCTGGTCAGGAAGGGGGTAAATCCTTCTGGGGCTGAAGTGGTTAAAGAGACTCCCTAACATATCTATACTAAACTTTTTTTTTAATTTTGGAAAGAGTAGGGAAGGATTGGAACTCTGCTCAGGCTTTACTGCACTCAGAGGTTACATTGGAGAGATTCTGTCACCTGTCTGGTAAAAAAGGTTGTTCACAAGACAGGAACAATGGCAAATCTTTCTAATGGCAACATACAGTGAGGGAAAAAATCATTTGATCCCCTGCTGATGCAAAGAGATGATCAGTCTCTATTTATTTTAACAGTGAGAGACAGAATAACAACAAAAATATCCAGAAAAATGTATTTCAAAAAAGTTATAAATTGATTTGCATTTTATGAGTGAAATAAGTATTTGATTCTCTATCAATCAGCAAGATTCCTGGCTCCCAGGTGTCTTCTATACAGATAACGAGCTGAGATTAGGAGCACTCTCCACCAGATTTGTAGGTTTAAAGCTGAAGAGTGGGACATTTGAGTGAAGAGTGAATAATAGTTTTGCTTTTGACTAATGGTGATTGCTGTGTTTAGTTTTATTTTGGGGGGGGGGGGGTTCTTTGTAGCTTTTTATAACCTTTTCTGTCACTTTTTAAATAGCCTTTTTCTCTTTCCTCCTTCAGACTACTAATTAGAGGGAGAGGTTAATTGGTCACAGGTGATACAGGTCTTGTATAAATCTTTGTAGAACTAATTTCTGAGCTTGCTCATCCTCGAGCTTGAACCTTTTGCTTGCTGAAACTATGACCAAGTAGAACTTGACTAAATGGTGAGTTAAAAGCCAGAGCTTGAAAACATACGATTATAACAGGAGTCTACAAACCTGAAATTTCCTGTTATTAGTATTGTATCTGGGAACAGGTGTGCTAGCAAGATTGAAGGTTTGTACAGTGAACAGTGTGCCGCATGTATACAACAATGGAGCAACAGCTCCAGGATGGATACAGCTGCGACAGATGTGAGCAGGTGGCCCTTCTTGAAGCTCACATTAGAAATCTGGAGGAGCAAATTGCAACACTGGGCAGAACTGACAACCTTGAAAGGGGTCCTCTGCTCACTGAGCAGGTGGCTAGTAGGGTTAATGGGGAGGGTGGAGGGGTAAGTCAGGATTATAAGGTAGGCAGATGGGTTAATGCAGTTAGAGGGAGTGGTAGGGGTTCACAGAAAAGGAAGGCCAGCCCTGGGTTTGAGCACCCTAACCGATTTTCCAAGTCGAGTAAACATGTGGGGGTGGCAAACTCAGAGGTGGCAGCCCTAGATGTTACTGCTAACATCCAGGAGAGCAGCCCATCTAGTGGGGGTGGTAATGGTAGTACAGGTAGGCCTAGACAGTTGGTGCTAATTGGGTATTCTATAATCAGAAGGACTGATATATAATATAATAATTTGCCGCCAGGATCGCCTCAACTGAATGGTTTGCTGTCTCCCTGGTGCCAGGATTCGGTATGTGGTGGACCGGGTTGATAAATTACTGGGAGGGGCTGGGAATGACCCAGCTGCCTTGGTCCATATTGGAACCAATGACAGAATATATGTAAGGTGGAGGCTCCTTAAGAACCAATTTAAAGAATTAGGTTGCAAGTTGAAGGCGATATTCTCTAAAATATTGCCTGTGCCATGTGCAACACAGGAAAGGCAGGGGGAGATTAGAGACCTGAATGCATAGCTAAAGACCTGGTGTAAGAAGGAGGGATTTGAATTGTCAGAGCACTGAGCTGACTTTTCATTGGGGTACATCCTATATGCTAAAGATGTTTTTTCCCCCTAATGGAATGAGGTCTGTTGTGCTGGGGGAGAGGTTTATGGGAAGGCTGGAGGAGTATTTAAACTAGGATTGAGGGTGAATTTGATTATAATGGGGCAGACAGGTCAGACAGGGGTTAGCCCCTATTGGTGGGTGGAATGGAGAAAAATGGGGGAGGGCTATGGAAAATGATATGAAGGTTCCCATGTTACAAACAACCATTGGAAATGGTACTGTTTGTACTAAAATAAAAAATATGCATGCAGGTGCAAAATGTGACAATGAATTAAAGTGTTTGTTCACCAATGCCAGAAGTCTGCCAAGCTAACTAGGTGAGTTGGAAGCTCTGGTGCATGAGGAGAACTATGATTTAATTGGAATTGCTGAATCTTGACTTAATTTTTCGCATGACTGGGCTATTAATATTCCTGGCTATGCTCTCTTTCGGAAAGACAGGGTAAAATGGAGGGGTGGTGGTGTCTGTCTCTATGTGAGAAGTGATCTCAAAGAGAGTGTAAAAGAGGACGTAGTTGATGGAGAGTTTGATGAGTCTGAAGCATTATGGGTAGATCTGTACATGGGTGTGCATACTACAAAGGTTATCATTGGAGTTTGTTATAGACCCTCCAGTATTAAAGAGGAGGTGAAGACTCAGCTCCTTGCACAGATGTAAAGGGCTGCAAGGGCTGGGACAGTGATAATAATGGGGGATTTTAACTACCCAGAAATTAACTGGAGTAATGGCACTGCTGGGACAGTTAAAGGGCAATAATTTATAAACCTATTACAGGACAATTTTATGGTCCAGTTTATTGAGGGCCCAACTAGGAATGACGCTTTGCTGGACCTGGTAATCTCAAACCATGCAAAGCTTATTACCAATATTCATATAAAAGAACGTCTGGGTAGCAGTGACCATAACATGATTTCATTTAATGTAAGCTGCAAGCAGTAAACACATACGGGAAAAATAAAAACACTTAACTTTAAGAGAGCAAAGGATTACAAGGATGAGGGCTGCTCTACAGGACTTAGACTGGGAGGGAATATTGGCATCAATGAACACAGAACAGAAATGTGAATTTTTCAAAAAGTCTCACTGCAAAGTATATTCCCATGGGCAATACGTTTAAAAGGCTCAAAATAAAACCTATGTGGCTCATGGCCAAAGTTACAAAAGTTATAAATGATAAGAAAAGAGCTGTTAAAAAATATAAAAATGAAGGAATACTATCGTCTTTTAAATGTTACAAAGAATATAACAGAATATGTAAAAAGGAAATCAAGGATGTAAAAATTCAAAACAAACGACAGATTGCAAAAGATAGTAGGACAAATCCCCCAAAAAATATATTAATAGTAAAATGGTCAAGTCTAAGCATGTGGGCCCTTTACAAAATAACCTAGAGTGGGTGACTGGGGACAAAGAGAAGGCAAATGTATTAACTACCTTCCTCACCTTTGTGTATACAAAGGAGCATGGTGGAGCTCATGTCCATAATGGGGGTGATAATGGCATAGCCCCAAATGATGCACAATGGCTCAAAAGCAATGGTCCAGAAATATTTAGACAGAAGAAAAGGTGGATAAAGCACCTGGACCAGATGGCATCCACCCACGGATCCTACAAGAATTAAGCTCTGTCATCTCAAAGCCATTGTATGTAATTTTTAGGGACTCATTAATGACTGGAATAGTACCACTGGATTGGCGTAGGGCCACTGTGGTTCAAATATTTAAAAAGGGATCAAAGTCTTTACCAAGTAACTATAGACTTGTTAGTTTAACTTCTATAGTTGGGAAGATACTGGAGAGTTTAATTAAAGACCACATAGATGAGTTCTTGCTAGAAAAAATATTTAAGCAACAGACAGCATGGATTTATGAAAGGCAGAAGTTGTCAAACAAACCTGATTTCTTTTTATGAGGAGGTAAGTAAAACCTTGGACAGAGGGGTAGCTGTGGACGTGGTATACTTGGATTTTGCTAAAGCTTTTGACACAGTTCCTCACAAACGGCTAATGTGTAAGGTAAAGTCTATAGGCTTGGAAAGATCAGTTTGTAAATGGATAGAAAACTGGCTAAAAGACTGAATTCAGAGTAGTGGTTAATGATTCTTACTCTGAATGGCCTAAGTTAGTGGTGTACCCCAAGGTTCAGTGTTGGGACCCTTACTTTTTAACATCTTTATAAATGATATAGGGTCTGGGATTAAAAGTACCATTTCAGTGTTTGCAGATGACACCAAGCTATACAGTGGAATAACATCCTTTCAGGATGTCTCCAACTTACAAGCTGACCTCAATGCACTGTTTAATTGGGTGACTATGTGGCAATTGAAGTTTAATGTAGATAAATGAAAGTTATGCACTTGCAGGCTAAGAATATGCATGCATCATACATACAAGGGGGAGTACAATGGGGGGGGGAATCCATAGTGGAGAAGGATCTGGGGGTTTTGGTAAATTATAAGCTTAATAATGGCATGCAATGCTGCGGTTTCCAAAGCAAACAAAATCCTTTCTTGTATTAAGAGAGGTATGGACTCCAGAGAGATTGACATCAATAATTAGTAAGCCCTCATCTGGAATATGCAGTTTAGTTTTGGGCACCAGTTCTCAAAAAGTATGTCGGGGAAACTGGAAAAAGTGCAGCTATGAGGAAAGATTAGAGGAGCTGAATTTATTCTCTCTTGAGAAGAGGAGATTAAGGGGGATATGATCAACATGTACAAATATATAAGTGGTCCATATAGTGAAATCGGTGTTGAGTTATTTACTTTAAGGTCATCACAGAGGACAAAGAGGCTCTCTTTTCATCTCCAAATATGGAAAGGTTTGAAATGTGGAATAGACTCCCTCCAGAAGTGGTTCTGGTCAGCTCAGCAGATTGCTTTAAAAAAGGCCTGGATTCTTTCCTTAATAATATAACTGGGTACTAACATTTATAGGTAAAACTGATCCAGGGAAAATCAGATTGCCGCTTGGGGGACCAGGAAGCAATTTTTTCCCCAGCTATAGCAAATTGGATCATGCTTTGCTGGGGTTTTTCGCCTTCCTCTGGATCAACTGTGGATGAAGGATTGTGTATATGGGAGTGTATAGTTATATATCTTCTTTTTTTTTATTGGTTGAACTAGATGGACTTGTGTCTTTTTTCAACCTGACTAACTATGTGACTATGTAACACTCTTAAAGGGAGTGCTCCTAATCTTAGCTTGTTACCTGTTTAAAAGACACCTGTCCACAGAAGCAAGCAATCAATCAATCATATGGGGGGGAGGACCCCACTATGCCAACATCCAAATACTATACAAGAGGATTGAGGGAGAAAAAAACTCCCTCAAAATATAAAGCGGACTTTGTGGGCACAACACGAGGTGATAATTTATAAAAGGTATATCTTTATTACAAAAATAGTTAAAAACAACATATAACAAACATAGCACCCTATAGTTCAGAACAGAATCAACAGATACCCAATATAGCAGCCATGGAGGTATGGAATACTTTATAAGGTAGATAGAGAGTCCATAGTAATGTGTTAACAGTAGAATACTTATCAAAAGATTGTGATAGCCATACATTTCTCCATGCTTGCTTGTCAACGCGTTTCACAATTTAATAGCTTTCTCAGAACATACTGGGTAGGTGCTGGTAAATCTTGAGAGCAGAAGTAGGGTAATCACAGACAGACAGATTACAAGCAAATTTGCGATACCAGCCTGGCTCCAGGGGCTAAAAATATTTGACCTTGGTTTACGTTATACAATCCTTGTCAGGTAGGGATGGAGAGAAGAAAGAGGAGAGGAAACTCCCAATTTTTAAAGAACCGTCAGGATAGAGTCTATTGTTAGTATCTGTGAGGCACATGAACCAATCACCATCCACTGCAAAGTAATTGTAGGGCAGGATGAAAGAAATATTCGATCATTCAGCCTCGGTCATCATGTATAGATATTTAGGACAATAAGCTGGCTAGATTGAACTTCAAGGCAGACAGGAGATGTTAATTATTTATCATGTTTTAAATATACCGTGATTGAAGTATCCCTGTTGTGGGGGCTTAAGTAATATAGCCAACCACAGCGCCCCTAAGTAGGGAGGGAACACCATGCCTCTGAAGCAATGGCAGCACAGGTAGTCCCACTGGTATACCATTATGTGCCATTCACGGTATAACTCAAACATGATAAATAATTAACATCTCCTGTCTGCCTTGAAGTTCAACGGTGAGAATCAGCCCAGAACTACACGAGAGAATCGTGTCAATGATCTCAAGGCAGCTGGGACCATAGTCACCAACAAAACAATTGGTAACACATTATGTCGTGAAGGACTGAAATCCTGCAGCACCTGCAGGGTTCCCCTGCTCAAGAAAGCACATGTACAGGCCTGCTCTAAGTTTGCTAATGAAGATCTAAATGATTCAGAGGAGAACTGGTTGAAAGAGTTGTGGTCAGATGAGATGAAAATCAAGCTCTTTGGCATCAACTCAACTTGCCGTGTTTGGAGGAGGAGGAATGCTGCCTATGACCCCAAGAACACCATCCCCACAGGCAAACATGGAGGTGGAAACATTATGCTTTGGGGATGTTTTTCTGCTAAGGAGACAGGACTACTTCACCACATCAAAGAGACGATTGATGGGGGCCATGTACCATCAAATCTTGGGTGAGAACCTCCTTCCCTCAGCCAGGGCATTGAAAATGAGTCGTGGATGGGGATTCCAGCATGACAATGACCCAAAACACACAGCAAAGGTAACCAAGGAGTGTCTCAAGAGGAAGAACATTAAGGTCCTGGAGTGGCCTATCCAGTCTCCAGACCTTAATGCCATAGAAAATATGTTGCGGGAGCTGAAGATTCGAGTTACCAAATGTCAGCCTCAAAACCTTAATAACTGGGAGTGTATCTGCAAAGAGGAGTGGGACAAAATCCCTCCTGAGATGTGTGCAAACCTGGTAGCCAATTACAAGAAACGTCTGTCCTCTGTGATTGCCAACAAGGGTTTTGCCACCAAGTACTAAGTCATATTTTGCAAAGGGGTCAAATACTTATTTCACTCATTAGAATGCAAATCAATGTATAACTTTTTTGAAATGTCTATACTTTTATTGTAGAGCATGGTCTCAAATCTATAGTATTATATATATGAATAAAAAAATGATTAACACTATCTTCATATTCAAGCATTCATTCTCCATTGCGTACCTCACTCAAAGTCCCACTTTTTGTTCCTTTTGTCATAACTGAAACTAAGGATGCAAGCATAGGATCCTGGCAAGCCATGCTTCATTTAAAGTTCCAATCCCACCCCCTTCCCCCCATTTTTGATAAACGCATTACAGGGATGGAGGCGCGCTTTGGCATCAACTTAGCCCTTTTTTCATACTCAGCTAAAATATTCCACCACTATGGCCTTGAAAGTAAATTTTTTTTTCCCCAATGCATTATGTACATTCATTCATCCACTTGTTGGTTTTTCTATGCTGTGTGGCCTGGGGTACTGCATGCGTTGCTGGATGTTCATCAGGTCTGGGAGCTGCAATGTGGCCTGGTTGCCCCCAGCTACTCCTCCATTCTAATGTGGGTGGAGCGGTTGCTCTTCCACTGTGCGTCGACGTCACCCTCAGAATGCCGGATGTGCGGTGTCCTTTTAGCGCCGTTGCACCAGGCGTGATCTTTTCCACTCCTGCGCACTCTATGGGAGTTTTTTGGCATCTTTCGCCGGGCAGCGTTAACCGCCCGGTTACTGGCGCCTCCCTCTCCCATTGCACACCATTGTGATGTTGGGGGCTGGCCTGTGGCGGCGCTTCCATTTAGGGCACCAGAGCAAGGTGGTTCAGATGTATGGGAATCGCTCTCCCACCTCATGGACACCACACCACACTAATTTCAGGTTTGCCATTCCTTCCTAGCTCACATTTTCTTTTCCTTTTCCATTCTTTTCTCCAGCCTTTCTTTGCTCACAGCCACACTTTTTGCATTTCACTCCCATCACACATTCATTATCTCATATGTTTGCTTACTCCACAGACACTTCATATAATTGCAGTACACACCCTTCTCTGGTCAACACTACACCATCCCTGTCCACCGTGGATGCTGCCCTTTGTGGTTTGGTGCCGTCATTGGTAGCCCCCAGAGCTCCTGGCAATGGTGAATCCCGGCTGGCATGCATTTCCAGGCACGGGCATCCTACTCCTAGCACTTTGATGATTCTGTACGTTTTATACATTGGTGGTATGTTATATTTTTTCATTTTTAATTTTTATGTGCTTATAGATCCTTGTTTCATATCCTACAATTTCGAACTATACATATTTATATTTTTTGTCATAGATAGGCCTGAAAAGTGACCATTAAGTCACGAAACGTGCGTCAAGCTACGAACAGTCCTATCCTCTCATGTGCTGTATAAAGACTAAATATTTTTTGATATGAGACCTCTGCTGGTATAATCAATACTATTTGATATGAGACTCCTGCTGGTATTACTTATTTGGCTATGCGCCATGGGAAATTTGTGAATATGTGTGTATACATATGATATTTTACTGCAATATGAATTGTACAGTGTTATATACTTTTATTGTAGAGCATGGTTTCAAATCTATATTATTATATATATGAATAAAAAATTGATTAACACTATCTTCATATTCAAGCGTTCATTCTCCATTGCGCGCCTCACTCAAAGTCCCACTTTTTGTTCCTTTTGTCATAACCGTTTTTGAAATGTGTTTTCTGGATTTTTTTGTTCTAATTCTGTCTCTCACTATTAAATAAACCTACCATTAAAAATATAGACTGATCATCTCTTTGTCAGTGGGCAAACGTACAAATTTTTGTTTAGTAAGTCATGAATTGAAGTGTCACAACACAAAATTCAAGTCTAAATACATATTTCTTCCAGCGACAAAGTGTTTGTAAATTCAACACATTTTTGGAGGTTGTACCCCTGCTGCTTCATCAAGGCTAGCAGGCAAGCTTATTAAGAAAAAATCTTATACTGTATATAAATATTTGTAGATAAAGATTCCAAAAGCTTAAGAGCAAACAGATACAAATAAGGGCTAGATAAATTGAAAGTAGAATGAGTAAAAAAGTAAAATACATAAATGAAAAGTGATATACCATAATGTGAAAACAAAAATGATTGTAATAAAATTATGGTAATTAAACATCTGTATCATTGTACATCAATAATAATAATATAAATAACAATATTAATCACAATAAAACTGATGATTATCATGCAGTGTTACAACAGTGTCAACAATAATATAATAAATTGCATCCTATACAATATACAGTTGTGCTCATAAGTTTACATACCCTGGTAGAATTTATGATTTCTTGCCCATTTTTCAGAGAATATGAATGATAACACAAAAACTTTTCTTTCACTCATGGTTAGTGTTTGGCTGAATCTATTTATTATCAATCAACTGTGTTTACTCTTTTTAGATCATAATGACAACAGAAACTACCCAAATGACCCTGATCAAAAGTTTACATACCCTGTGATTTTGGCCTGATAACATGCACACAAGTTGACACAAATGGGGTTTGAATGGCTATTAAAGGTAACTATCCTCACCTGTGATCTGTTTGCTTGTAATTAGTGTGTGTGTATAAAAGGTCAATGAGTTCCTGGACTCCTGACAGACCCTTGCATCTTTCATCCAATGCTGCACTGACATTTCGGGATTCTGAGTCATGGAGAAAGGAAAAGAATTGTCAAAGGATCTGCAGGAAAAGGTAGTTGAACTGTATAAAACAGCAATGGGATATAAAAAGATATCCAAGGAATTGAGAATGCCAATCAGCAGTGTTCAAACTCTAATCAAGAAGTGGAAAATGAGGGGTTCTGTTGAAACCAAAAGCACGGTCAGGTAGACCAACTAAGATTTCAAATTCCAGCCACAACTGCCAGGAAAATTGTTCGGGATGCAAAGAAAAACCCACAAATAACTTCAGGACTCTGAAAACATGTGGTCTGGCAGTTTCAAGATGCACAATAAGAAGGCATTTGAAGAAAGATGGGCTGCATGGTCGAGTCGCCAGAAGAAAGCCATTACTATGCAAATGCCACAAAGTATCCCACTTACAATATGCCAAACAGCACAGAGACAGGCCTCAAACCTTCTGGCACAAAGTCATTTGGAGTGATGAGACCAAAATTAAGCTTTTTGGCCACAACCATAAACCCTACATTTGGAGAGGAGTGAAGAAGGCCTGTGAAATACGGAGGTAGATGGCTGATGTTTGGGGGATGTATGAGCTACAAAGGCACAGGAAATTTGGTCAAAATTGATGGCAAGATGAATGCAGTATGTTATCAAAAAATACTGGAGGAACATTTACATTCATCAGCCAGGAAGCTGCGCATGGGACGTACTTGGACATTCCAACATGACAATGATCCAAAACACAAGGCCAAGTCGACCTGTCATTGACTACAGCATAATAAAGTGAAGGTTCTGGAGTGGCAATATCAGTCTCCTGACCTCAATATCATTGAGCCACTCTGGGGAGATCTCAAATGTGCAGTTCATGCAAGACAGCCCAAGAATTTACATTAACTGGAGGCTCTTTGCCAAGAGGAATGGGCAACTTTACCCTCTGAGAAGATAAAGAGCCTCGTTCAAAAATACCACAAAAGACTTCAAGCTGTCTTTGATGTTAAAGGAGGCAATACACAGTATTAAGAACTGGGGTATGTAAACTTTTGATCAGGGTCATTTGGGTAGTTTATGTTGTCATTTTGGGTAGTTTATGTTGTCATGATTTAAAAAGAGTAAACACAGTTTTTGGCTTCAACCAAAAACGAACCACGAGTGAAAGAAATGTTTTTGTGTTCTCATTCATATTCTCAGAAAAATGGCAAAGAAATCATAAATTCTGCCAGGGTATGTAAACTTATGAGCACAACTGTATATATAATGGTATGGTGCATTGTATGTAAAAGCTCTGAAATGGTATATTTATAGGTAGAACAATCATATGAACATAGGTAACCATGAAAAATGAAAAAAATCCCCAAGTTAATGATATATTGGGTAATTGGTGTAATTATTGAGTTTAAGAAACTCTTGGTGGTCCAATGATAAAATACTTGAATTTAATAGTAAACATCCTATAGAGCAATTTTCGTTATACCTAAAATGATCATGATAATAAAAATTTGATAAAAATATCATATTATCTGAATCACTTAGCTTCTCAGAAACAGCTAATTAAGGTATAGCAAACTAGTATCAGTACTCCAGTTTGAAACAGCATAACCGATCATTCATTTGAATTAAAAAGTAGTGTTTACCTTGGAAAAAATGAAACAATGAATGTGGTCTCAATAACCAATCTATAGTTGGATGTCTGAAATGAAAAAAATAGATCGCAAATTAAAGATTGAAAGAAAAAAGAGGGAAATGGATGGAGAAAGGGAGGTGAATTGCAAATCTATAAATGTATCCATTATGCACCATATTTCCATATACTGATAATTTTGGAATTTTATCCTTTGTTATGGGTCCATATGTTCACATGATTGTTCTGCACAATATTATACAATTCCAATGTTTTTATATACAATACACCATTGCGCCCTGCAGTGTGCAGAGACCGCTAGTCCAAATATTCAAATTCTCTACATTTATACCATCTCCTTAACATTAGATGGTGGCATTATTGTAACATAAACACATAACATATATTTAGGGTTCCAGTGTCCCTTAGCCATCTTTCCTAGCTTTTTATTGTTGACTGTTTCCTTTTTGAAGATTTTACCTCACTTCCTGTCTGGTAAAAAGTTGTCCCTCCAAAAATTGAGGTGAAATCTCTCTGACAGAGTTCCAGGTAGTACTGAAACTCAACAAGGGTTCTACTCTTTCTATCTAGAACTGAAAATAATGTTTTTGGTATAGATAAATTGTAAAGGAAAGTCTTGCAGCAAAAAAAGTGAATTACCTAAATAAAAACATTTGCAACATAAAATAAAAAAGCAATATACCCTAAAATAAATGATCACACACAAATACCACCCTTTATAATGAAATCATTTTTTTAAAGAGAAGCCTTGCATCATAAAGCCCCCAATAATCAAAACAAAAAAGACAGCAAATATGTTGATTGCCCAAAGATAATAATCAGAACTGAGAGCAATTTCCTAAATTGCCCTAATCTCTCTCCATGCAGTTTTCGGCTTTCCTTAAAACCACTTCCAAATCATTAACACTATAGCTGCTCTTTTATAGTGGGGGGGTCTGACTTAACTGTAAACACTCTTATTGGACCCTCTGGTGGCCATAGTTCAAAGGCCATGCAGTGAATTATGGTTTGAAAAAATGTTCCCAGGCAAAATGTCACATAAATTCACTGGGATCTCAAACCTCAAACCTGCAGGATCTGCCTCAACCTCACGGTAGTGGTGAATCTGAACTTCATCCCTAAGTGTGAGGAAGGGTTAGAACATCAGTCATATTTATTGCCATCTGTATTCTCAATGGAGAGATATCACAACCATCTTATAATAGAAGGGAAACACAAGGAAGTCTCCCCAAGGTCAAAGGATATCCTAGATTTGACAATTGTCATCCAAACATGGGTGTGTATTATATTTCCCCTCTACCCTTGCCCTGGTGGCAACTATAACATTTTAACATTTTCCCTTTGCTTTCTGTCTTGGTATCAGTGGTCATTTACTTCAGGATACAGAGTGAAATAAACAGTTCTAACTCTTCTCCCTGCTACCAAAAACCTTAAAAAAAATGTTTTTTTCTTTTGCAGTTCTATGAAAATCTCACATAATATAGACACGCTTAGTAAGCAATAACAGAAAGAACAATTACAGATGAAACACATAATTACTACTCATAGACAATGGGCAATTGTGCCCTGTTCCAGCTAATTTCAGATAAACGCTTCTAATGCTAATCCTATAAGTGTATTAGAACCTTAGCAGACATTCTGATCAATGCTGATTAGGCATGAGAGAAATCAAGGTATCTATTAAGAAAAACACATTTTTGTGTGAATGTTTCAAGCATTCGCTCAGCTGTGATAAATAACCCTGTTTATTTTCTATGATTATCAGCTCCATCTAGCTGTCAGTATGTGGTATTTTCCTGAAATACCTCAGTCAGGAAAATGCTGTAAAACGGTTCTTAGATAGAGCTGATGGTCATAAGTAATACATTTTGCCAAAATACATGACAGCTGAGTGAATGCTTGAGACATTCACACAGCAAATGTTTTATAGATAAACCCTGAAAGTTTTCTCTACACTTACATTTCTGTTAAATTTATGGAAAAGTTTGAGCATTTTAGTAAATATTGTCATCTCAGCTAAATGCTATGGCATCAATAGGTATATTTGGCACAAAGTTCATTTGTTTCTCACACATTCTTTTGTTATTTGTGTATTGTAATGATTACCTCTTTGGTACCCATGTATTATCAGTATTGCCTGTTTATTGATCACATACTTTCACTATTGCCCCTTTCTTTTGTGTACTGCCAACTTTTCTTGGAAAAATGTTATAAAACGGGTTAAATTATTATGGTTGTTTGCTTCTATTCTTTCAAGAAGATGTTGGCACCAGAGGTGTCTGGGGATACAATCTATATTTAAAAAATATGAAGATGAGACCATGAATATATACGCATCTAACCACCACTTTATAATACCAATGCTCGGGGTTAGAGCATAAAAAGATCAAAAGATCATATGGAAAATTGTAGCAGAGGTGGTAAATGGTGAGAAATGGGAAAAACAAGCACAGATGAAGGGACACTGGGTTCTAGCCAGAAGGAAAAATAGTTGGAGGAACACATTCCCTTACATTACATAGAGAAAAAGCACAAGGTTAATACTCTTTCTAAGTGTACAACTTTAAAATGCTGTTTACATTTTAAGAAGTTTGCTTATCCATGCACTTTGGAATTATATGTATACTCTGGGATGTTATTTTAGTAGTCACGTTTTTAAATCTTTTTTGAACATCACTGATACCCATTATGCAAATTCAGAAATACCCAATATAATGAAGCTGTGAGTTTAGTAGTAACACTGCAATATGTTCACATTTCATTACCATAAGCCAGACAAGTGCAAAATATCTCCGTTGACTTGTGGCTGCTTGGGAATTTGATACCCCATCCATACTAAATACAAAAAAGCATCTGAATTATTTGTTACCAAAGTAAGTTCAACTCAGTTTTTTACTATATGTTTCTATCCATTCACATTGCTAAGAACAGCCCTACACAGTTAAGACATATTCAAGTGGTTTAATTTTATTCCATTTCTTTATTCCTTATTTGTTACTAAAACCAGAACACACTTTCATCATCATTATGGAAACAACAGCCACTGGTGTGCAATCAGAGTTCCCCAGAGGCACAGCCGGCTGTTGAAATTATGATGTGTTTTAAAGTCAGTATGGTTGGGAATTGAAGAATTCTCAGCAGTGGAAGGCGTAAGTCTACTGAGTCATTTCAGTTAAGTTAAGGTTCATATATAACTGTAAAGGAGCTATTTTATTTCACAGAAAAATAACATCAGCACATATAAACCTTTTTTTTGCTCATTTTGTCTCTGTGATTTGAATTTGTCATTCCTCTTATAAACACTTGAGAACATGTGTAATTTATATTGATGCCAAATAATACATTTGTATTGAGGATTCATTAACATATACCATGATAACATGTAAAAGCATGAAAAAAATAATTGTTTAAATACAATTAATATTCTACCAATATAAAATGCAAGATTTAACCAGTTAAAAGCCTTGTGCATATCAAGTAAGCCCTGTGAAAAACCTGCACTCCCCCTCACTTTGCCCAAAGTCGTTGGTGTCCTAGTCTGTATTGTAGCAGTGTTGACTGCAGCCCCTCCTAATAAAGAGTCTAACAATTTTCAATTCAGAAATAAAACAGCACAACCTCACTACATTGTATTGTGTTGTAATTCTTCTATGCAGATTAAAAGCTTCTTACAGTACCATTTGAATGCAAATACATTTTTTTATATTCATTCTGTGTCATTTGCATTTTTGTAGTATCACATTAAATAACATACACAAAATGCAAAAAAATAGCAATCATTTCTATCTTTTGTACCACATACAGTATGTAATTGTAATATTACTATGTAGGGGATCCACCATAACATTTTTACTTGGTATCTACAGTAACGCTAGTTGTTTAAAAATATCACTGTCAAACTTCTTTAACTCATTTTTTTTTTAGTTATTATTGATTTTATATGGAGAGTACAAGTGTTGAGCAAGTATTGGAAATTATGTATATGTGTAGATTCATTGGTACATTGAATGCAGTATAATAAGACAGCAATGAATAACAAAGAATAACATAAACTTTTTTGTTAACTGATAAAGGTATCATAACATGGAGTAATTCTTCTTTATGGGTAGGGCCAGCTGCTCCATAAACTGTTAAGTTTTTTGAACGAACCTGTCTGAATTGCTATGTTTTCTTCGTAACTCTTGACCACATTTATCTGGAGTTTAACATCAGATAAGTTGGGCACTAGATTGCGTCAACATTTCTGTGTTATCATCAGTCTAGCTGCTGATAATATGTGTATAACTAGGGTTCTGTGTTGTGGAGGGAATTTTTCTATTCCTAAACCTAAGAGTGCCAAGGCTGCTGTAGGGGAAGTAAGGCACCCTGTTGTTTCCGGGATTAAGGAGAACACTTTGTTCCAGAAACTACGTATGTGAGGGCATTCCCACAATATGTGGATTAGGGATCCTGTTTGTCCGCACTCTCGCCAATATTTGTCATCTGTGTTTGCGAATTTTGACCAATTGGACAGGGGTATAATATGATCTGTGGTGGAATTTTTGGGCTAATTCCCAGTAGTTGGTGCATTTGGTAGCAGTAGCGTTATAGAGTATGGCCGATCACCATTGGCTATCTGTGAATGCTTCTTGCAAATCTTGTTCCTATTTTTGAAGGGCAGAGTTTTTTTTTTTACCACATCAGCAGACCACCATGCACATGTTTATTCATGTTAATGCTCATATCAGTCTCTGGTTCCGTCTCATCATCGTGGTATTTTCTCTCATGCAAACTTCTTTTTTATTTATATATAATTTAGTTTTCCTTTTATATATACATAATGTAAACATATTTTAAACAAGTTTCCCGTGCCTAACCCCAAATGAGCAAAAAGGCGGGGGATTCTCTACTAGGTTAAGCAAGTACAACAAAAATCGAATACCAACTACGTAAAAAAATATCAAATACAAAAAAGACCAAAACAAAAACATAAAGAGAAAAAAGGAAACCCAAGTTCTACCGAAAAAACCTCCCTCCCTCCCTTCCACTCACTCAATCCTTTCCCACCTCCGATAAGAAACCATTTGTTAACCTCTCTTTCAGTTCTACGGTCACTTTCTCTCTCTTGTTCCTGCTCTATACAATGCTATTTAAGTTTGAGTGTTTTGTCTCCAACCAAGGTCCCCATATCTTATTATATTCCTCCTCTTTCCCTCTTTTTATATAGACAAATTTCTCCTTCCTTATCGTTGCGTTCATTTCCCTGAGCCACTCTAACTGGGTTGGGGGATTCACTGCTATCCATCTCTTTGCTATTATTTTTCTCGCTAAAAAGAGGCTTCTAGCTATTGCTATTTGTTTTTTATTTGCCATTTTCCCATCTATATATCCCAATGTACACACCCCAGGAGCCAATTCCAATGTTGTCTTGAAGACTTGATTTATGCTTTTTAATATTCCTTCCCAATATCTGTGTAGTTTTGGGCATCTCCACATCATGTGAATCAGATCGCCATCTCTGTCCCCACATCGGGGGCATCTCGCATCTTGTCTCTGACCAAATTGGTATAGCTTCTGTGGTGTGTAGTATGTTCTATGCAGTAAAAATAAGTGTGAAATCCTCTGCGATGGGGATAGTGATATCTTCGGTCCCATTTCTAGTATTTTTTCCCATTGTTCCATTTTTATCTCTCCCAAATCTTTTCTCCATCCTCTTATGAACCCAAGTTCTTCCTTTCCACCCAACCATGCCCCACATATATCTCTATATAATGCAGTTATCATTGGGCTGTTTTGCCTCTATTACCTTTTGTAGTTTTGCTATATCACACCATCTCAGTGGAGTTGACTTAAATTGTTTGTCTAGGGCATGTCTCAGCTGGAGATATATATAAAAAGACCGTCTAGATATCCCATATTCCTCCCTTAACTCCTGAAAGGATTTAAAAGTTGTGTTGTTGTATAATTGAGTTAGCCTTCTTATGTCTTTTTCTTCCCACTCCCAATTCCTTTCCACATCATTTATCTCTTTCAAGAATTTATTGTTCCATATCGGTGAATATTTTGTAAACCCCTCACAGCCAAATGTTTTTTTCACCGTTTTCCATAATTTTACTGCTAATTCAAATGTGGGGCTATTAATTAAAAAAGAGCCTGCCTCCAGCGCTTATAATACTGATCCCTGGGTTATTCCTCCAGACATCAGGTTCCTTTCCATGTCTCCCTCTTCTTGCATGCCACATCCTCTCAGATGTACCAACTGTGCTGCTAAGAAGTAGCACCATGGCTGAGGTATTTCCAGCCCCCCCTCATTCTTAGATTGTTGCAGTGCTTGTAGGCCTATCCTAGCTTGCTTTCCTTTCCATATTAGTTCTCGGAACATTATTTCTATCCTCCAGAACCAATATCTAGGTATCCAAATGGGCGAATTTTGTACTATGTACAGTAGCTGGGGTAACCATACAATTTTTAGCAGATTACTTCTGCCTGCGACTGTCAGTGGCAACCTGCTCCATATTTTTTGCTTACATTAAAATTTTCCTATTAATGTCCTCAGATTATCTTTAATATAATCTTTTGGGTCTTTACTTATTTGGACACCTAAGTATTTTATTTTGTCTACCACTTTTAAACCCGTATTTCCTAGCCCCACTGCCGTTTTTTCCATGTCAATCGGCAGTAGATATGATTTCTCCCAGTTAATGGATAATCCGGAGATCTTCCCAAATGTCTCTAATATATTCATTACCGCCTTCAACGAGGTCTGAGTATCCCGCAAAAATAACAGGATGTCGTCAGCGTACATTGCTAATTTTTCTTCACCTGCTATTCTCCGGAATCCGCTAATTTCTACCGAAGCCCTAATGGCTATAGCCAGGGGCTCTATTGCCAGGGCAAAAAGCAAGGGCGATAATGGACACCCTTGTCTTGTTCCCCTGGTTAGCTGAAAAGTCTCTGAGCACTCATTATTTATCTTAACTCTCGCCCTTGGCTTCTCATAAAGTATCTTCACCCATCCAACAAATCCCTCTCCAAAGCCAAAGCTTGCCAGGACCTGCCACAAGTAGTGCCATTATAGGATATCAAAGGATTTTATTACGTCCAACGCTAGCAGAGCCCTTGAAACTTTATCTATTGTTGGAATTTGCAGATTCAAATATGCTCTCCTGATGTTAGTACTTATATTTCTCTCAGGCATAAAACCTGCTTGGTCTTGTTATTACCGCCCTCAATCTAGCGGCCAACACCCCCGCCAGTATCTTAATATCAGACCCCAGCAGAGATATTGGTCTATAAGACGACGGGTCAAGTGGGTCTTTGTCCTCTTTTGGTATTACTACAATGGTAGACTCCAACATGGAGTCTGGTAAATGACCTCCTTCCCTTGCCGTGTTCAACACCTTCTGCAGAGCTGGAGCCAAGACCTCTCCATATTCTTTATAGATCTCTGCCGGCAATCCATCTGGTCCTGGGGATTTTTGATTTGCCGTTGCTTTAATTGTCTCTTGTATCTCCTCTAGGGTTATCGGGCTAACCAACCTGTCCCTGTCTTCCTCTGAGAGGAACGGGACTTCTAAACCACGAAAGAAGTCCCGCATCTCTCCTTCCACATCCTGGACCCGTGTACTGTATAGTTCCCCAAAGAACTTTTCAAACTCTTCCCTTATTTCAGACCCCTTTGAAGTAATCCTTCCCTCTTTCATCCTATATGCCGAGATCCTCGTTTTAGGGGAGTTAGCCCTTGCCACCAAGGTCAGCATGTGTCCCACACTCTCTCCCTCCGCATAGAACTCCTGCTCCCTGAACATCTTTACTCTTTCTTCCTCCATCAGAAGTAATTGTTTATATTTTTGCTGTTCAGCTGTCCACCTATCCAGTTCTATCGGAGCCGGGTTCATTATATATCGTCTTTCTGCATCCGCAACTCTTTGCATTGCTTCCATTTCCTTTTCTTTTGCTAACCTTCTGCTTTGTGCCACCTTTTCTATTAATATCCCTCTCAGGAAGGCCTTGAGAGAGTCCCAAACCACTCCCATGGAGGCAGTTCCTTCGTTCTTTTCAAGATATTCTTTAAGCAGGAGCTTCGTTTCTCCAGGGTCTCCTATCAGACCCAACCAGAGTGGGTTCATCCTCCATTCCCTTCTGCCATAACTCTCCACCGGGCTCATTGACATTATCATTGGTGAATGGTCTGAGAGGCCTCTTGGCATATATTTAACTGTGATATTGTTCCTTAAAATAGCCTCATTCCCCAGGGCCATGCCTATTCTAGAGAGAGTGCCGTGCGTCTTGGAGTAACAGGAGTATTCTCTTTCTACCGGGTTTTTCTGCCTCCAGATGTCCTTCCACCCTATTTCTCGTATATTTCAACTCAATTTACCCCTCTGAGATGGAGTTATTTCATCCTTAACTGGATATCTATCCCTATCCCCCTCCATCACTGTATTGAAGTCACTGACTATTAATACTGGGACCTCTGGTTTATCCATAGTAAGTGCAACTAACTTATACAGTACCTCCTCTTTAAATGGGGGTGGGATATATATGTTAGCTACGATAATCTCCCTGTTCTCCAACATACAATATAGGAAGATATAGCGACCTTTATCATCTATTACTACTTTCCTGCAGGAGAACCCCACCTTTGACCCAATCAAGATACTCACTCCTCTGGAGTATGTTGAGTGAGTTGTACTGAGTCTGAAATCCATGGTGTTTCAACTTTCCCATTGTCTCCTTTATTAGGTGTGTCTCCTGCAAGCATATTATTGTAGCCTCATATGTTTTCATTGAAGAGAAAACGGCAGACCTTTTTTTCTCATCCCCCAAACCTCTTATATTCCAAGAGCAAATCTTCATCTTTTTGGTTTGCATCATTTTAAACTCAGAGGAGAGGAAAGAAAAAAAAAAAGAAAAAGAGGGAAAGCGACAAGCAACAAGGTAAAGGGAGGGTTTTATAGTAAAAACATGTGTTACATAATTTCTTAATCTACCCCTTGGTGCATTTCTCTTATTTTTCAGTGCTCTCGTGCTCTTCTTCCTATAAGTAAATATTTTAATTTTCCCAATTCTCAGTGACCCTTGCCTTTGGCTTCTCCTCTTTTGTGTTTTAGGTTTCATTCTCAATTCTCCACCCATTCCCCAGTCACACATCAACCCCAAGTCCTCCACACCCCTCCCCCCCCACACCCCTAGCTGGGTTGACCCTCCACCAAGCTTCCCTATCTTCCCCCAGAGCAGAGTTTTTAATGAATTGTAATGAATTTTTGGATTTCACCAGGTTAGATAGTAACTAAATGCCTTTTTGGTGAGAGTATTGGAAGTCCAGAAGGGCCACGCCTTTTTGTTTATGTGTAGGGTATGTATTTGGTTGTTCTTTAACCAACTGACGACCAAGGGCGTATATTAACGTCTTTGGGTTTGAGTGGTGATATCTGAATGGTGCCTGCAGCTTACCGGACCTGCCGGCAGCGGCAGAGATGAACGGATCCTCTCCCCCCAGTGTCCGTGAGCCGACTGAGCGACTGAAGCTCGGCTCCATAACATGTCGGGGCGGAAATGACGTCAGAAGTCACGTCCGCCCAACGGTCTTAAAGGGCCCGTTTTTTTTTTTTGAGATGTCATTTTTTTAATTTTTTTTTTTTTTTTTTTTTTTTTGCATTTTAGTGTAAATATGAGATCTGAGGTCTTTTTGACCCCAGATCTCATATTTAAGAGGTCCTGTCATGCTTTTTTCTATTACAAGGAATGTTTACATTTCTTGTAATAGGAATAAAAGTGATCAAATTTTTTTTAAAAAGAACAGTGTAAAAATAAAAAGCAAAATAAATAATTAAAAAAAAAAATGTAAATCGCTCTGTCCCGCTGAGCTCGCGTGCAGAAGCGAACGCATACGTAAGTCCCACCCACATGTGAAAACGGTGTTCAAACCACACATGTGAGGTATCACCATGATCGTTAGAGTAAGAGCAATAATTCTAGCACTAGACCTCCTCTGTAATGCAAAACTGCTAACCTGTACAATTTTTTAAACATCGCCAATGGAGATTTTTAAGTTGCAAAGTTTGTCGCCATTCCGAGAGTGGACGCAACTTTGAAGCATGACATGTTGGGTATCATTTTACTTGGTGTAACATTATCTTTCACAATATGGAAAAAAAATGGCCTAACCTTACTGTTTTCTTATTTTTTAGCTAAATTTATTTTAAAAAAGCACACTTGGAAGACCGCTGCGCAAATACGGTGTGACATAAGGTTTTGCAATGACCACTATTTTATTCTCTAGGGTGTTAGAAAAAAAACAATATATACTGTTTGGGGGTTCTAAGTAATTTTACAGCAAAAAAAAACAGTTTTTAACTTGTAAACACGCAAAAAACAGGCCCGGTTGGTAAGTGGTTAAGTAGGAAGCTATTTGTTTGTATCCGAATGCTCCAGTTGAAGTTAAATTGTATTTTTCCCTGAGTCCTGTAAAAAGGGGGAGTTTGTTGTTTTGGGGAGATCTGCCAAATTGACATGTTTAATGCCTCCTACACACGCGCCGATTATCGTACAACCGCACGTCTAACTTTTTTCGAAATTGGCTGTCTAGGTTTTGTCTAACGTACTGACATGAGTCAAATTATCATCTAACAAAGCCGAATGTAGTGACGTGTTATGAGCGCATCAAGCATCAAGAGGAGGTTCAGGTGAATGCGATTTGTGAATTAGGAACACAGGTTTACATGACTGAACACTTCCTGGATTCTGAGCATGCGTGTTTGTACCTACATTTTTTGTTGGTCCAACTTCTGTACACACGAGCCGAAAAATTGGCCAACGCCTTGTTGGCTGACAAAAGTTCTCTAGTCTTCACATACAACTTCTGTTGGACGATACTGTTGAGTGAATCGTTTTAAAGTAATTACTTGTATAAGAGGATGCGTATAGAAGGTTATTAAGGTCACCTTTAGGGACAGAATATTATTCAATGCCTTTCCACTGTTTTTTAAAGGATGGGTTGATCCAGTGTTTGATTTGATCTTAGATTACTGCAGCGTAGTAGTCTTTTGCGTCTGGTAGCCCCATTCCTCCCACTCATTTGTGATGGGTCAGGGTGGTGTAAGAGCATTGTGGTTTCTTATGGGCCCAAATAGAATGATTGGGGTATGAAAAGGCCTGGGGGGGAACTCTGTCAATAAGGGTTAGTGGTCCAGGGAGGAAGAAATGTTCCGTTTTTTATAAGCTGTTTGGAAGACTTGTAATATGGGGCCTATTACAGGATGGTTAGTGCTATATTTCGGCATCATTTTTGGCCTCATCCATGGAAGGTGGCGAACTGGAATCTTGGAGAACGAGTCCTCCAGTCTCACTCATGCTTTAGTGCGACTGTGGGCATGCCAGTCTATCACCCTGGCAAGGTGGCAGGACCAGTAGTATTTATGAATATCTGGGAGGCCAATGCCTCCTTTCAGTTTGGTAGTCACTAATCTTTCCCAGCCTATTCGTGGGTGCTTGTTGTGCCATATGAAGCTGATACAAACCTGTTTGTACATGGTAAAGAAAGCCACTGGAATCTTGATAGGTAGAGTTCCTTAACTGATTTTTACTTAACTGCATATAAAATAAAATAATATTTGGTTGACAGCACCAACAAATATATATGTATATACTGATCAGCCATAACTTTATGACCACTGACAGGTTAATTGAATAACACTGCTTATCTTGTTACAATGGCATCTGAAAGTTGTGGGATATATTAGGCAGCAAGTAAACATGTTGTCACTAAAGTTGATGTGTTGAAAGCAGAAATGGGTATCGCAGTTTGTTGTGTGTGGGGCTGCCTGACTGCAGACCAGGAATGATTAAGTAGTCCTCTGAAGCAGAAGTAACCTTTGAGTTCTCAAAACAGGCCTTGCATGGTCAGCCGATGTTGTACTGCCCTGGCTTCTTAGAGACTTGAAAGCTGTATTGTCTCAGGTGTGGAATGAGGAAGAACACCCCAGTAAGAAACTTATAGTTACAGGTTGAATTATGCCACCATTGGCAATGTGCTTATCTATAATGTGGGCTTTGGATTGTCTCAGATAGGTATTAGGAGTAGTAATAGGTGGTTCCTGACCCTTCAAGATTTCTGTTTTACAGCAAAGTATCACCCATTTATCAGACATTATCGGATATCTTCCTTTTCTTTTTAATTGGTCAGCGGAGCAGCCTGCAAGGCAAAATTGGGAATAGTTGGTAATAGCCTATTCCCTAAGAATGCTTGAACTTGCTTCATGTTGGTGGGGCGTGTCCTATTTAAGCCTACACTTTATATACTGTACCTGGGATCATATTATATCCCTCCTAGGGGTATACCCTAGATATTTTGCCTTCTCTGACCCAGTAGTGCACTAGTGCACTTTTTAGAATTGCTCTAAACCTTGTTTACTTTAAGTTTACCACAGCTTGAAAACATGGCAAATGAGAGGCCTCATTTTAACTATGTAATATCACGTCTAGATAAATAGCAGCATGTTTCTCATGGGGTTGAAGTGTCCTATCATGGATTACCATGTTGTCTAGGTAAGCAGTAAGACTTTTGATTGGGTTGAAGTGTCCTATCCAGTACACACTAAAATGTTGCAGGAGCATTCTGTAACGTAAAGGTCATCCTATAATGCTAAAAGGTCCCACGGGGAGTTGCAAATTATGTTGTTTTCTTGTCTGACTCAGAGAGGGGAATTTGCCAATGTCCACTGGTTAGTTCCAACATCACCACACGTCGATCCTTTCCCAAATGATCAATTTATTTGTCTGTGAGAGGCATAGGTGTCAAACTTAGTGTTAACCATTGCAAAATTGCCAACTCCTATTTGGTTTAGGAACTAATACAATGGGGCTGGACCAATTGTTATTGGACTTCTTCATCACTCCCCCTCCCCCAGTTCATGCATTTTTTTTTTACTTCCTGATGCATTGCCTCCCATTTGACTTCTGAAATCCAATAAGGTGTTCTACTCTTTCCACTGGTTGGGTTGTAATGACATGATTGGTTTAGTCACACATGTTTAACCAGGCATCTCTGAGAACAAATCTTTGTTGCAGAGTGCACATTCTCTAGCTTCCTGTAGCTGAACTTTTGACAAAGTTTCCACTATGAAAAGCTTTAGCAATTAAAGAGTCAGAGTGATTAGGAATCAGTAAAATCTTACCTTTTAAGGATTCCCTACCCTTCCATGGTTTTAACATAGTCACATTATACAGTATATCTGCTGTAGCTTATGTCTGCCTGGTTGGCTGATCTTTTAATTTACTTCACCTACTTTTCCCATCACTTCATTGACTAGGAGTCTACTGTTCACCGTGGAAACCAGTACTAACACCCCTTTGGCAGGTGAAAAGATATGCATCTGGGCCTCATGATTTCAAATTCTCAACTGTTCTATGGCCGAAAAATGAATTCCAGTTTGACTAGCCTTATACACCAAACGAATCCCTCTATCATTGTTATTTAGGGACAACATGTAATTCTGCAAATATTCAAGGGAGCCATCCCATATGAAGGATATACAGTATATGTAGCAAACTGGAATTCATTTTTTAGACTTGAAAACTGTCAAGAGAGCATCTAATTTTATTACTTTTTTCAAGACTACTGACCATAATTCCTTTATCCTCATAAATAGTTGTCACTGTCAGCATTGGCTTACATATATTCTCTGTAGACAATTTATTTGAATTACACATAATTGTACTAGGTTACAAGAATATTCAGACTGAAATTTTAAAGAAACATTTTGTAGGATTTTAGAGAATACTAATAAATCTGTTCAGGAGATAGGAATACTCTTTTGATCGATAGGTCAGTTTCAACCAAGTAACTTTCGAGTAGGGAAAATTTTTATGTGGTCGTTGGTCACCTCCTTCTCGACACAACACTATATGATCAAAAGGTTTATGGGAAAACACTGGCATATTTTACAAAATTATAGAGGACCATTAACTATTACCAGGAGATATTAAAACATTTTATACGGTCACAAAAGGGTATTTGGAAAACTAGTATATCACAACA
>BLSH010099361.1:323093-349406 GCA_018402905.1 Glandirana rugosa | reverse complement strand
TATTGGACTGTCCTATAAAATTATTTACGTTATAGACAGACCACTTATCTACATTTCTATCTTTCCAACTACGGAAAAGAAGGTTTCTCCTGGTGTGCCTACGACGTCCAATCCAACATATCTGTCTGGTGAATAGATGTAAAGATAGAAAGGTTGATGCCTTTTCTTCCAAAGAGGACCACACGGATGCTGCAGGTTAGGTTGGGTGAGTATTTGGGTAATATTACACAAGATTTTAAGGGACACAGTGTTCCCAGACATTAGGACCCTACATCGCTGTTTTGGAGACTATATTGAATACGCTTTGGATTTTTAAAAATGTGAGTGCGATTTTATAGTTTAATAAACCATGTTTGCATTTACTACAGTATGAGGAGTGGTTTTTTTTCTTGCTCCTGCATGATTTAGTGCTGTGTGGAGACCTTATATGCTGATGTCCCTTAAAATCTTTTGTAATATTACCCAAATACTCACCCAACCTAACCTGCAGCATCCGTGTGGTCCTCTTTGGAAGAAAAGGCATCAACCTTTCTATCTTTACATCTATTCACCAGACAGATATTGCATTTATTAAAATATCCTGTCAGGTTATGAAAAATACAGGGCATCTTGGAGGATCAAATATATTAGATGCAATACGATCCCTCAATGAGTGAGTGCCCCTAAAGACCATCTGAGGTCTGGGGAGTGATAATGGTCCTCTATAATTTTGTAAAATATGCCAGTGTTTTCCCATAAACTTTTTGATCATATAGTGTTGTGTCGAGAAGGAGGTGACCAACGACCACATAAAAATTTTCCCTACTCGAAAGTTACTTGGTTGAAACTGACCTATCGATCAAAAAAGTATTCCTATCTCCTGAACAGATTTATTAGTATTCTCTAAAATCCTACAAAATGTTTCTTTAAAATTTCAGTCTGAATATTCTTGTAACCTAGTACAAATATGTGTAATTCAAATAAATTGTCTACAGAGAATATATGTAAGCCAATGCTGACAGTGACAACTATTTATGAGGATAAAGGAATTACGGTCAGTAGTCTTGAAAAAAGTAATAAAATTAGATGCTCTCTTGACAGTTTTCAAGTCTAAAAAATGACAGCTATCTTAAGTGATGCCATGGACAAATGCCATTTATGTCTGCTAATATCAATAGAGCCTGCTATGACTGCTCTGGATAAGGGAGTCATAGCAATCTGATATGCCTATATCCATACTTCACTTTTGGCAGTAGGGAATACCCTTTGGCACTATTGCCACTATTTAACTGAAGAAAGAAGTAATTTCAGTGTTCCACATTGAACCAGTTGGCTTTTTTTCTGGTGTTGGGCACTACTTTCACACTGGATGTACATTTTTTTGTTCTTATCATATCGTATATACTCGAGTATAAGCCGACCCGAATATAAGCCAAGGCACCTAATTTTACCACAAAAAACAGGGAAAAGTTATTGACCCGAGTATAAGCCTAGGGTGGGAAATGCAGCATCCAGAACACAGGGATTGTAGCCAGGACACAGGGATTGTAGCCAGGACACAGGGATTGTAGCCAGGACACAGAAGAGATGAGTATGGTAGATTCACAATGTACAGAGCACGCTGCTTCTAAGAGCTGCTCTGTGCATGAAACTGTGACCTAATTACATTGGAATGCAGAGAATGCTGAGAGAGAGAGCTGCAGATCTTCACTGAGATCGGAGGTGGGCGGGACTGAACAGCTAACACCCACATGTCCCGCCCACCTCCCCGACATCAAGCTGAAAATCTGACACCTCTCTCAGCATTCTCTGCATTCCAATGTAATTAGGTCACAGTTTCATGCACAGGGTGGCTCTTAGAAGCAGCATGCTCTGTGTTATGTGAATCTACTCATCACCCACAGACACTGACTCAAGTATAAGCCGAGGGGGGTCTTTTTCAGAACAAAAATGTGCTGAAAAACTCGACTTATACTAGAGTATATATGGTAAGTTTTTCTAAGTATTTACTTTATTCAGATTATTGTATTTGTTCATTATTGTTATTTTGAGGTCACCACATATGGGTCTATTTTAAATCCATATACCCAATCTTGATTTAATTACAGTAATGTTTTTTTAGCGCAACACAGGTAATTCTTTTGTTTTTCTAATTTACAAAGAAAGATTATTTATTTGCAAAGTGGTATAGCAGAAACTGTTTTTTTTTCCCTTCAAAAGGTTTGCCCTTTTTTCCATTTAATGGTAAAAAAAAAAAAAAAAACAGTGATGATTAAATACTACCAAAATAAAACGCTCTATCTATATTTTATATATAATACAAAATTAATTTGCATACAGTGTTGCCTGAGTGAGTAATTGTCAGTCAAAGTATCACAGCGCTGAAAACTGAAAAAAATGCCTCAACAGGAAGGGAAAATAACATGCCAGTCTTCAAGTGGTTATATTTGTTTATGACACACTGAATACTATTTACTGAAAATCTAATTTGATGGGCTATTACCCATTGCCTATAGTTTGGTAACATGAATTTGTTTAATTGTGTGTTTTACTACAGTTGCAGAATTTACACGAGCACTGTTGTTTTTTTCTTCCAAAAGTTTTTTATTGATAGAAATGCAAGTACAATTTATCAAGATAATGCAGTATCCAGATCTTTTACAGGTTATATACTTGTTTAATCATCGATAGATGATGATTTAATGCTACATTAAACATGAAGAATGGTCAAGGTGGTTGTTTTAGGTCAATAGAGAGCAATAACAGCCTAGTCAAGTAGTACCAAATTAGTGTATACTCAGAAACAGCTATAGACTGTGTAGCACCCCCATAGTATAGGTGCATTTTCTAGCAGAGTTTTGGCTAGGAGAGGTAAATTTAGTCAGGCCTGACTAATGAGTAGGCCTGAATGTTTTGATCTGGGCTGGGAGGAGAGGCTCAGGGAGGATTGGGTGGACTTAACAGATGAGGTCACCAGAGCTTCCCACTTCTTTCTAGAAACCTGGAGAAGGTTTTCTGGTCAGAGAGCTGGGGGATGGGTGGAGCCATCAGGAGTGTTCTAAGGAGCCCTGACCAATCCCCAAGCAGGGTTGGCAGGGGGCAGGCCTCCTTAAATACTCAGAGTCAGCCCAATCTGGGAGGAGTAGTGTCGGGTGGAAGTCTGGAGATGTAGCAGAGGCGCTGTGGAGTAGGTCCCTACCCAGGAGGTCGCCCCCAGTCTGGGGAGGGTGACCTTGGGCCTAGGGGTTCAGGTGCAGCCAGGAAGAAGAGTGATTCCTGGAGCGGCACAGTAGGAACAGAAGAACAGCGGAGGTGCTACAGGAGGATTGAGAGACTTTAAAGTATCCAACGGTACGGTAAGTATCCCTGGGACTGGAGGTGAAAGTGCTGGAGCAGGCTGAGAGAGGAATGATGGGCAGTCTGTGGGAGCCAGTCAAGGGAAAGAAGAGTCACTACGAGAAAGCAGGTCAATGGGACCTGGAAGAGGATGGGCTGGGAGTTATAGTCCATCAAAGACCCAGTTAGCACTAAAGTACTTTACTGCACATTCAGGGGCCTGTGATCACTGGCCTGTAATGGGTATTCCTGAGGTCCTGCTGAAAAGGGTAGGCCTCACCACGTGCTAACCATGGTGAAGAGGAAGGTATAGTGAAGCCTGATAAATTTCCTTTCAGGCTGGAAACTAAGTTCTGAGCTGGAGAGAAGCAAAAAAGATTAAAGCTGTGAGTTCTGTGTAGTGAGAGGACTGTAAGAGAAATGGTCAGCAAGTGAAGTGCTGGAGAGTTGAGAGGAGCAATAGTCTGCAGAATGGTCAAGGTGGTTGTTTTAGGTCAATAGAGAGCAATAACAGCCTAGTCAAGTAGGACCAAATGAGTGTATACCCAGAAACAGGTATAGACTGTGTAGCACCCCCATAGTATAGATGCATTTTCTAGCAGGGTTTTGGCTAGGAGAGGTAAATTTAGTCAGGCCTGACTAATGAGTAGGCCTGAATGTTTTGATCTGGGCTGGGAGGAGAGGCTCCGGGAGGATTGTGTGGACTTAACAGATGAGGTCACCAGAGCCTCCCACTTCTTTCTAGAAACCTGGAGAAGGTTTTCTGGTCAGAGAGCTGCGAGATGGGTGGAGCCATCAGGAGTGTTCTAAGGAGCCCTGACCAATCCCCAAGCAGGGTTGGCAGGGCCAGGCCTCCTTAAATACTCAGAGTCAGCCCAATATGGGAGGAGTAGAGTCGGGTGGAAGTCTGGAGATGTAGCAGAGGCGCTGTGGAGTAGGTCCCTACCTGGGAGGTCGCCTCCAGTCTGGGGAGGGTGACCTTGGGCCTGGGGGTTCAGATGCAGTCAGGAAGGAGAGTAATTCCTGGAGCGGCACAGGAGGAACATAAGAACAGCGGAGGTGCTACAGAAGGATTGAGAGACTTTAAAGTATCCACCGGTACGGTAAGTGTCCCTGGGACTGGAGGAGAAAGTGCTGGAGCAGGCTGAGAGAGGAATGATGGACAGTCTGTGGGAGCCAGTCAAGGGAAAGGAGAGTCACTACGAGAGAGCAGGTCAATGGGACCTGGAAGAGGATGGGCTGGGAGTTATAGTCCATCAAAGACCCAATTAGCACTAAAGTACTTTACTGCACATTCAGGGGCCCGTGATCCCTGGCCTGTAATGGGTATTCCTGAGGTCCTGCTGAAAAGGGTAGGCCTCACCACGTGCTAACCACGGTGAAGAGGAAGGTATAGAGAAGCCTGATAAATTTCCTTTCAGGCTGGAAACTAAGTTCTGAGCTGGAGAGAAGCAAAAAAGATTAAAGCTGTGAGTTCTGTGTAGTGAGAGGACTGTAAGAGAAACGGTCAGCAAGTGAAGTGCTGGAGAGTTAAGAGGAGCAATAGTCTGCAGAATGGTCAAGGTGGTTGTTTTAGGTCAATAGAGAGCAATAACAGCCTAGTCAAGTAGGACCAAATGAGTGTATACCCAGAAACAGGTATAGACTGTGTAGCACCCCCATAGTATAGATGCATTTTCTAGCAGGGTTGTGGCTAGGATAGGTAAATTTAGTCAGGCCTGACTGTAATGTGTAGGCCTGAATGTTTTGATCTGGGCTAGGAAGAGAGACTCAGGGAGGATTGGGTGGACTTAACAGATGAGGTCACCAGAACCTCCCACTTCTTTATAGAAACCTGGAGAAGGTTTTCTGGTCAGAGAGCTGGGAGATGGGTGGAGCCATCAGGAGTGTTCTAAGGAGCCCTGGCCAATCCCCAAGCAGGGTTTGCAGGGGGCAGGCCCCTTATATACTCAGAGTCAGCCCAATCTGGGAGGAGTAGTGTCGGGTGGAAGACTGAAGATGTAGCGAGGCGCTGTGGGGCAGGTCCCTACCCAGGAGGTCGCCCCCAGTCTGGGGAGGGTGACCTTGGGGCCTGGGGGTTTGGTACAGCCAGGAAGGAGAGTGATTCCTGGAGTGGTACAGGAGGAACAGGAGAACAGCGGAGGTGCTACAGGAGGATTGAGAGACTTTAAAGTATCCACCGGTGCGGTGAGTGTCCCTGGGACTGGAGGAGAAAGTGCTGGAGCAGGCTGAGAGAGGAATGGTGGACAGTCTGTGGGAGACTTGGGAGCCAGTCAAGGGAAAGGAGAGTCACTACCAGAGAGCAGGTCAATGGGACCTGGAAGAGGATGGGCTGGGAGTTGTAGTCCATCAAAGACCCGGTTAGCACTAAAGTACTTTACTGCCCATTCAGGGACCCATGATCCCTGGCCTCTAATAGGTATTCCTGAGGTCCTGCTGAAACAGGGTAGGCCTCACCACATGCTAACCGCGGTGAAGAGGAAGGTATAGAGAAGCCTGATACATTTCCTTTCAGGCTGGAAACTAAGTTCTGAGCTGGAGAGAAGCAAAGAAGTCTAAAACTGTGAGTTCTGTGTAGTGAGGGGACTTTAAGAGAAATGGTCAGCAAGTGAATTGCTGGAGAGTTGAGAGGAGCAATAGTCTGCAGAGGGAGAGTCTGCAGTGAAGTGTGCATATACAGGCTTGTATATGGAATCCTTGTACCATAATCCTTTGGGCATCCCACAGTCATTCCTTATCCCCATCCAAGTTATTTCCCCAAATAAAACAACAAAAACAAGAGCTGGTCTGGTCAGTGTCTCCGGATGAGTGATATATGGTGCAATTGAGGTCAGCTATCAGGTGAACCACTACTACAAGCCACTCTCAAGGGAGCACATGGCAACAACTGTTTAGACTGTGGTATGGCTGGATTTCAAGGGAATGTGTTACAGCCTCGTTTAACTATCTAAGTTGAGAAACCTGTTAAAGTGATCTGTTGTATTTGTTTCACTGTATGGCAATGGGTTCAAGAGAGAGTTTTGTAGGTGATGACGTGTGAATCTCACAAGCTGTGAGATGGGATCTGAATTACCTAAGAGGTTTATATAGGGAGGAGGGGAGGATCTTGGGAGGGGGTAGGGGGGGTTGTGTAGTCTATTATAAGTTGAGTATAAGTGGGGTGTAGAGGAGTCTACAGCTTGTGTAGGGGCTTTAGAGTTTATTTGTATTCATAAGTAAGGATGGGGTCGATCTTGGAGGTTGATGTGTTTCAGATATACCTAGAAAATTAAGCTTGTGAGAGAATTGCATAGTTAAATAGGGTGCGTAGAGGGTGTGCCTAACACTTGTGAGTAGTCTTTAGATTATTTAAAGTGGATCCAACAAGCCCAAAGTGATGAGAATGTGTAAAGGGGGTCTCTTGTGATTGCTGTGAGTGCTTCCATTTCAGCTATTCTGTCTATGCATTTGTACCAATCATATAGCGCAGGTACACTGGTGGACCCCCATTGTTTGGGTATGCACATTTTAGCTGTGTTAGCATCATAGCTAGGTGTTTGTGGTAAGGTATGTCCTCAGATGTTTGGTGATGGAGAAGGTATTGTGCAGGTGAGAATTCAAGGGTTTGGGTGGTGATTCTATTGGTTTGATCATGGACCAATTTCCAGAAGGGTTGAATAGCTGGGTATTCCCACCATATGTGTAGGAGAGTGCCCTCATCTTGCTTACATCTCCAGCATTGTTTTTATTTAGTGGCATCTATTTTATGTAGTAAGCTGGGTGTGTGATACCAACGGGGTATGATTTTGTAGTTATTCTCCTGTATGGAGACATTTATGGATCCTTTATGGGCATGGTAATATATTTTTTCCCAGTTGTCGTCTCATAATTCAACGTGTAAATCTTGGGCCTATGCCTTACAGGATTTTCCCTCTGTGGCTTGTATGTTGTCCCATAATATGTTGTAGACTCTTGAAATGATGTGACGTTGGAGTGTTTGGCTGAGACATATTTTTTTGAAGGGGGTTCGGTCCTCAGATAGGTCAGTTATTCGATGGATAGACTAGGAAAAGTGTTTGATTTGAGCATATTGGAAGATGTTTAAGTGTGCCATCACAAAGAAAGTCATGGATGCGCATGCCAATTTCAGGCTGTCTGCTTGTGAGTGGGTGTGGGCCTAAACCAGGTGGGAAATCTTGGTTCTCTAATATTGGGGAAAGAGGGCATGGTATTTTGGAAATTTTGAGTTTGCGACAGGTTTCTGTGAAACAGTGTAGGGAGGGCCCTATTGTGTGGTGGTCTAAAAGGTCTTTTGGTAGTTGAGTAATGCGGATCCAAGGAGTGCACGATATAGGTTGGTTAGAGAAAGAGTTTTCCAATGTTATCCAGGCTTTTATTTGATGATGAATGTGCCAGTCTATGTTTCGTTGTAGGTGACAGGACCAATAGTAGAACTGAATATCGGTGAAGACCTTAACCCACTTTGATTTTGGGCTTTATTAGCTGTGAATATTTGATTCATGGGTGTTTGTGATTTCATAGGTAGGTTCCACATATTTTTCTGATGGATTGTATCAATATGTTTGGAAGTCTGATAGGTACTGTTTGGAGGAGGTATAGTATGGTGGGAAGATATTCATTTTTATTATCACCTCTCTACCAAACCATGAGAAATGAGATTTGTTCCATTTGGCTAGGGCGTCTGTAATGTTTTTAAGGATTGCTAGGTAATTTTTTGAAAAGAGGTTTGATAGTTTTTTGATAGCTTAATGCCTAGATAGGTTATTTCCTCTCGTTGCCATGTGAATGGGAAGTTTTGTTTGCATCTTAGTACTTGTGAGTTCTGCAGGGTGACATTTAAAGCGTGCGATTTGGAGAAATGTATTTTAAAGTGGGATATGTATTGAAACATACGGAAGTCTTTTAAAAGGTTGGGTGGGGTTAGGTAGGAGTTTATGAGAAAAAGTAAGGCTATTGTGACTCCCTGGATATGCACATTTTCATGTATGCGTCTTAGGAAGGGTTTGAGGGTAAGGATGAATAGTAGGGGGGATAGGGGCAGCCCTGGCGTTGATTGTTGATGGAGAAGGTGTCTGACAGAAGTCCATTCACTCGTATTTTGGCCGAGGAAGATGTGTAGAGGGATGTTATGAAGTTGATTAAGCGGTTGCCAAGACCAAACACTTGTAATACCGCTGTTAGGTAATCCCATGCTAATCTGTCAAACACCTTCTCTGCATCAAGAGATAGGAAGAAGCCAGGGGCTTTGAATTTGGTGAGCCAGTGGTGGATATTGATTGCCTTTAGGGTATTGTCCCTTGCTTCCCTGCCAGGGATGAACCCTACCTGGTCCTTAGTTATTAAGTTTGTAAGTAAGGGGAGTATGCGGTTGGCTAAAATTTTGTCAAAAATTTTTAAGTCAGCATTGAGGAGCAAAATGGAGTGGTAATTAGCTGCAGATTTGTGGTATTTTCCAGGTTTAGGGATGACGGTTATGTGTGCTTCTTTTAGGGGGTTTGTATGATGTAGATAATTGGTTAATTGCTTTCAAAAAGGGGTTTGTTAAAATATTAGAGAAAGTTTTATAGTAGGTCATGCAGAAGCCATCTGGGCCTGGGCTTTTTCCTGTTTTCATTAACTTAATGGCTAGATTGAATTCCGAGGATGTTAAGGGGCCTTCTATTTGGTGTGCTTGTTCCTGTGAGATTGAGGCTGAGCTATATTGTGAGAGGAAATCTTCAATGCTAGATTTGCTCTGTTGTAGTTAGTGGGCTTTTGCTTGGGAGGAAGGTTATACAGTTTGGTGTAGTATTGTATGAAATCCTGTAGGCGTGCATATAGAGTGAATAGTATTATGCTTTTTTCAATTGCAGGGCTCTAGCAAGGAGTTTTTCACTTTTGTTGCTATGCTCATAGAAAATTTTTTGTAATAAAGCAACAATTTTTCTGACTTTCTTCCCTAGTTCATCCCCATTGCACCTGTGTGGTCCAATTTGGCTTGGGTATGCCGTGCTTGTGTTAATTTGTGGGTTCTTTCAAGGGCTTGAATTTGTTTTAGGAGATCATTAATGCATTGTTGTTTAGCACGCTTGCGGGCAGCTGCCATTCTTTTTTTTTTTGTTTAATATCTTTTTATTTAGAAAATTAAAGAAGACGTTACATGGAGACAGTTATTAAACTGTGTTGCATGGTGAGAATATATATATGTGTAAGTAAATGGTTGAAAATACTAGTAACAGGTGGTTACATCAGTAGGTTCAAAGTTGACTCCATTGGTTGGATATGGAGAAAAATAAATAAGGTAGGTTGGGACTTTAAATGACACACGTGTGGGAATGAAATGAAGGATGGATCATGATTTAAAGTTTATTAAAAAGGATTCTTTCAAAAATGATCAATAATTTCATATAAACATGATCAAAGAGATGCAACAATGTCATATAAACATGATACCCCACTGGGTGTCACACCACGTCAGTCAGATCATGCTGCATCCTCCTGGAATGCAGCGTTGGTTGGGTATCCATGTTCGCGGGTGCCATTGGGGGCAGGCCGCCGTCTCCCCAGCTATACTCCTAGTCTGGTGGAGGGGCGTTTGCTCCCGCGTGCATGACGCTGGTGGGGTTCAATGGCGGCGGGACCTATATCAGGCACGCCTACTGTGGCTTCTGACACCTCCGGTAGCTCCACATCTACCCATTACACGTCCTCTAGGCTCCCCATCATCACCGGTAATTCATACCCTCACGCACCCCATTATTCCACCCACCTCACCTCACACTGGTTCTTACCTCACTCCACATACCCATGGTCATGGACCCTCAACCCATAATTTTCACTAGGAATCCACTCCACCTTGATTCATGTACATATGATTTATTTAACATACACAATTGTTTTCTCACACCAGATTTTCACCCTCCTTATCATTCACAGACTCCCACCACCGGGCGTTGCTCTGGATGGGGCTGCTGCCTTGTCCCCTGCCTCAGCTCCCGGCCCTGAGGTACCTGAGAACCATGTGCTCCCCAATTGTGTGCCGCCTAAGTGTAAACACGGTAAGAGGTTATTTATGGGTCCCCATCCCTAGGAGGGTGGGTTTCATCCCAATGGGGTTTGTACAGTTTTTAACAACTGACATCTATGTTTATTTATTCCAGAACATAAGCTTGCTCCTGATGAGTGATAAAAAATCACGAAACACATAGAGCTACCACAGGCTTTCTACTACTTCACCCAAGTATCTATTTTTGAACCATTTTACTGGGTCACCTCCTTAATGGAACAGCATGAGGTCATGAACCATGTTAATTACCTTTTTTATCAGCATCGATAATTGTATGTATATATATATATATATATATATATATATACCAATCAATTGTATATTATTGGATACCATAATTATAGCATTGTTGCATCTCTTTGATCATGTTTATATGACATTGTTGCATCTCTTTGATCATGCTTATATGAAATTATTGATCATGTTTGAAAGAATCCTTTTTAATAAACTTTAAATCATGATCCATCCTTCATTTCATTCCCACACATGTGTCATTTAAAGTCTCAACCTACCTTATTTATTTTTCTCCGTATCGAGCATTAGAGATGGAGGCACAGGACCATCAAGCCCTGGGGTCATTTAAAGTCCCAAACTTTCCCCACCCTCGTTTCTCATCCATTGGTTGGATAGCATTGGAAAGAAGAAAGGAAGAAAAAAGAGAGAAGGGAGAAGTGGACAGGATGGGTGTTTAATAGGTGGATAACATACTTTGTAAATACATTACTCTATGCATTAAAAGACATTATTGATTATAAATCGTAAGACATAAGTACATTCAAGGCCTCGTGGGGAGGAAGGTGGAGTCCTCCGCTGAGTCCATGGTTAGGCAGCTGCCATTTTGAGTAGAATTCCCCTGGTGACACATTTATGGGCTTCCCACTGTGTCATGGGATTTGTGTCTGGGGTGTCGTCTATTTCAAAGAAGTCTGTAATGGTTTTGTGGATTGTAGAGACGTGCGTATGATCTGTGAGTAATGAGCTGTCTAGTTTCCATGTTTTGGAGAATTATATCTTTTCCAGAATTGTTAATGTTGCGGTTATGGGTTGGTGGTCGGAGATAAACATGGGTTCTAGCTTTGCATCCATGAGTAGTGAGAGGTCTTTTTGTGTTACGAATAGGTAGTCTATTCTAGAGTACCTATGATGGGAAGGGGAGTAGAAGGTGTAGTCCCGTACTCCAGGGTGTATGGTGCACCAGGAGTCATGTAGGGGTAGGTGCTCTGAAGGGTAAGGGGGATGTGCCAGAGGATGTGTCCTCTAGTGGGTTGAGGGTTACATTAAAGTCCCCTCCTAATATGAGGATCCCTGATTGAAAGGATGTAAGGGCCATTGTTATCTCCCGAAAGAAGGTGACTTAGGCTGTATATGTTTGCTATTGTGATTGGTTTACCCCAAACTTGACCTTTAAGGAAGACGTAATGATCTTCTTCATCTATTGAGGTGTCTTCTATTACAAAGGGTAGGTGACTAGATATGAGTGTGGAAACACCCTTTGCTTTGGCTAGCTTGTTGGTTGCATGGTAGGCTTTTGGGTAGTTTTTATTTTTGAGCTGGGGGATGCTATTGGTTTTGAAATGTGTTTCTTGGAGAAGGATTATATCAGTTTTCATTTTTTGCATTTACATTAAAAGTTGTGATCTTTTTTCTGGTAAGTTTTAAACCTTTTATTTTTAGGAAGGCTATTTTAATGTTTGCTAGTTTAGAGCAGCGTTTTGAAGAGGCCATGTATGTGCTTTTTGTCTAGGTTTGTTTTTCTGAGGTTGTAGAGAGTGGGGGGTGTTTCTACCCTAAATTTTGGTTGGAATTGAGTAGGAGGGGAGGGGTGGGGTGGGGGGGGGGGATTATAGGTGATTGGGGGGGAGGGAGGGTGGAGGTTTAGTTGAGGGTGAGTAAAGTGGGAAAGGGTAAGGAGTGCACCGACAGGTAGGGTAGACCCGCTAACCTACTATAGGTTATAGTACAGTGGTGGTATAAGTCAACACAGAAAGTTAAACTGTGCTGGTGTAGGAGGTCAGAGGGCCAGAGGAGATGTGTTCTGGTTTCTGTGAGGTTTTGTAAGTGTTGAGCGATTGGTGTCTAAGACACTCACTCGGTCTTATTAAGGTATATGAAAATTATAAAAACAAACATGTGAGAGAGATTTAGATGTTAATTAAACATTGACTGAGCTATCTTTTAATTTGGTTTTGGGTGGTGGAGGGCTATGTAGGTTTGCGATAAGACGGTATGTGTCAATGTCTGATTTTATTAGAAAATGGACAATAGTGTATGCCCGGTCTTTGGTACCTTGTCTCATATTATGTTGAGAAGGAGTGGGGTTTCTATAGTTTCTTTCCCTTCGGGTTTAATATTACCATATGACTCTTTTCACACCAAGGCGTTTTTCAGGCTCTTTTGCGCTAAAAATAGCGGCTACAAAGCGTCTGAAAAACTCCCCCCAATACGCCCCAGTGTGAAAATCGAGTGCTTTCACACTGGGGCGGTGCGCTTGCGGGACGGTAAAAAAAAGTCCTGCAAGCCCCATCTTTGCAGTGGTGTGGGAGCAGTGTATTCACTGCTCCTATACCGCCCCTGCCCATTGAAAACAATGGGGTAGCGCTCCCGAAGCGCAGAACACCGCTTCAGTAGTGCCGCTAACCGGCACTTTCAACCCCTGTTTAACCCATTGTGGGGGGTTAAAAGTGCACCGCCGCCACCTGAGTAGAGGTGCCATAGCGCCGCTATAACGAGCTGTAAAGCACCACAAATTAGCAGTGTTTTACCGCTAACGCTCGGGCGGCCCCGTTGTGAAAGGCGCCTTAGTGAGCTATTGTGTGGTGAGGTGTGGCTAGCGTGATTTTATGCCAGGGAGTGTGGATTGTGTCTTTCAAAGCTAAGACTTTCCAGTGAGTTACTGTACTGCCATATTTGTGAGTAAAAACAAGAATAGTGTGAACCGCAACATCAAACCAAATGTATTCAAACCTTTAGTAATCAAGAGTGTACATAGAGATATCATCTAAAGTTAAAGGTTAAGTTTTACAAACATAAAGAAACATTGAATGTTCACTGCATAGATGTTTTATTAATTCCAGTGTTGTAAGGTCAGCAACCGGCCTCTTCTCAACATATTGGTTGAGGTTTATTTCTGAGCTACGTTAGGCTTGGGTGTTTTGGTTGTTTCTCAGTGAACATGCAAGATTCATACAAGCAAACACTGGTAGTCAATTTTTATAAACATAAGTTAAAAAACAAGGAAAAAGAACATAAACTTAAACTTATACTCAAACTCAAATTGGACCCTTTCCTGAGGTTAAGCTATGGTATTGCTCTTTAAACGTAGCATTTTTGCTGAACCCTGGGCCGAGGAGTATTGTATGGTGTTATTAGCCTTCCTTGTGGAGCTAGCTGGTTTCCAGGGTTTTCTTGTGTCTCTGTGCTGTGAGTGGTGAGCATGATTGAGCACAGGAAAGAAAGTCACCTTGATTAGGTTAGTTTGGTAGGGATAATAATTCTGGTGGGTATATTGAGAGGTGTAGCTTCAGCAAATAGGCAATCTAACCTGATCCATAACTCAGCTATAGGGGAGTAGACCCCTAAATATAGTTGAGAGGACACCTGGGTGTTCGGGTTCGGCAGGTTCGGCCCGAACTTCGCGAAAAAGTTCGAGTTTGGCCCCAACTTGACCTGAACTTGACCCTGAACCCCATTGAAGTCAATGGTGACCCGAACTTTTGGGCACTAAAATGGCTCTAAAAAAGTCCTGGAAAGGGCTAGAGGGCTGCAAAGGGAAGTAAAATGGGGGTAAGAGTAGGACAAGTGCCCTGCAAACAAATGTGGATAGGGAAATAACTTAAAATCACATTTAAAAAAATGGAGGAGGAGGTGGATGTGGAGTGGGAGGTTGAGGAGGCGGTGACCGTGGCGGTGTAGGTGGAAGTGGCGGTGGAGGAGGAGGAGGTAGCCAACACTGTTTTTTGTTTGCTTGTTAATTTTTCTCTAATTGGGGTAGCCCCAAAAACCGGCAATGTAGACACACTTTTTAATTTTGTGCAAGAAATGCACAGCAAGGTACAAATGTACTATGTAGCACTATTTTTTATTTTTTTTAAACCATCAATGTCGATGCACTTTTTAATTTTGTGCAAGAAATGCACAGCAAGGTGCAAATGTACAATGTAGCACTATTTATTATTTTTTTTTAAACCAACAATGTAGACGCACATTTTATTTTTGTGCAAGAAATGCACCGCTGGCCGCAAGTGTAGTATTTAGAATATTTTTTTTTTAAACCAGCACTGTAGACACACTTTTAATTTTTGTGAAAGAAATGCACCACTGGCCACAAATGTAGTATTTAGAATTTTTTTTTTTTTTTTAAACCAGCAATGTAGACGCACTTTTTATTTTTGTGCAAGAAATGCACCGCTGGCCGCAAATGTAGTATTTTGCACAAAAAAATAAATAAATACATTTTTTTTTTCATTTGTCTAAATGCAATGTAAAAGCAGTATTTAAATATGCCAAAATGTTGCCAACTGAACTAACAGAACACGATTAAAGTAGTGTCCATGACACACAAGCAGTTTCAAGTGCATTGCACTTGCAAAAATGGCTGCAAACACCCACCTAACAAACAGAAGAATTGTTTAGGTTTTATATGAGGCACTTTGCTTAGCAAACAAAATGTACTCTAGCAAACAAAAATCTCCCCTAGCACCCACCCACCAATAAATCGCTGTTTTTAACAGATTTTCTAAAGCTAATCTGTCCCTCCCAGCAGCAGCAGCAGCATCCTCTCCCTACACTAGTATGAGATGATTTTCTAAAGCTAATCTGTCCCTCACAGCAGCAGCAGCATCCTCTCCCAACACTAGTATGAGATGATGTGACATGCAGCACTACGTGACTCCAGCTTATATAGAGGCTGGGTCACATGATGCACTGGCCAATCACAGCCATGCCATTAGTAGGCATGGCTGTGATGGCTTCTAAGGGAAAACAAGTGAAACACTTGTTGACTGGCTGCCCTGCAGCTATTCAACAGGCGAGAAAAAATACCCGAACCCAGACTTTTTTTCAAATGTCCGGGTTCGGGACATGGACACCCTAAAGTCCGGTACGAACCCAAACTTTACAGTTCGGGTTCGCTCAACTCTACCCCTAAACTTATATTCAGTCTGCGAGTCTAGTGTGTGGGAAGCCGTTGACATTTCAATGTGTGTAGAATCCGTGGAGACTTATATCTCTATATATGTTTTGCAGGTGGGGCTCATTTTCTAAAGGGAACAGGTAACGCGTCTATATGTCAACTGCCTGGAGGGGTCTTTACTTAGGTTGTGATTCTATTTGTAACATCTTTAACTGGGCTTGCACTCTGGGCCAAGTCAGTTACTGTTGTAAAATCTATCATAATTTTGAAACCGGTTTTTACTTTTATATGTATCCCTGTATTCATGAGTTGGCTTAGGCCCTGTAATAAAGGTAACAAAGGATAACATGAGGGGTACAAATCATATTGCTGTAGAATAACAATGGTAACTTAAGACATTATACCAAACCCTTGTGTCAAAGGCATGGGGTGCTCTTGAGTTAATTCAGAGGGTTATATGAATCAAGGGTTGTGCAATATAAGTTCTGTAGAAAAGCTAGGAGGGCTGGAACATATCCAATTCATCATACATCTGTTCAGTGTGGTGGTTCTTTTCAGGTCCACGGTGCTAGGCATAGCTCTGAGAGTAATAAGTCTTTGGGGAATCTCCTCCTGGAGTGTTGTGTGCGTTGGGTTCATTGTCGGGTGTCAGAAACTGGGCCATGTATCTATGCAAATGGTCATGGTGAATAAAGTTCAGTGTTGTATCAAAGACGTTCGCTCTGTGTGTAAAGTTTGAGGAGGGAATCATTGTTCACAGTTGAAGTGACGTAAGGGTAGAGATTTGTCAAAAAGTTGTGTGGTGAAGGAAAATATTATGTTTACTCACTGTTATTATGTAGCATTGAGAAGTCTGCATGGGATATGTAGATCAGGTTAGAAGGTTGTGGTTGTGTCTGTATTCAAACTTTTAATCTTTTCTTGCCTTTCTGTGTGCTGGTGAAGCCGGTACACTACCTCCTCCTGGGGAGCATCGGTTGGCTGGAGGCGGTGAGGAATTTGGTGACAATCTGCATCTTCTGTGGGAGGGGGGCTGCCCCAGTGATGGACGTATATTGGCTCTTCCTGGTGCTGGACTAAAGCACGGTGGTTATTATTTCAGTCAGGTATTTCGATAACTGGAATACCCAGGTTTTCACAAAAAGATTGGATGTCTTCAGGGTATCTCAGATATGCAATTCGGCCTGCAGTTCCTGCTTGTAGGAAGGGGAACTTCCATCTGTATGGAATGTTTCTCTCTCTTAGAATGTCCAGAAGGGGTCTTAGATCTTTATGCTTTTGTAATGTGATTGCTGATAAGTCATGATAAAGCTTTACCTCTGTACCCCTATATAGGATGTGGCCCCTGAGTCTGGCTTGCCTCAGAATTTCCTCTTTCAGTCTAAAATTAACCAAGCATCCAATGACATTTCTAGGAGGTTCATTGTCTCTGCCTTTAGGACGCAGTGCCCGATGGAGGCATCCAATTTCAATTGGTGTGTCAAGGGGTCTTCCCAACAGGTCATTGAATATGGATATGATTGCAGGAGAAAGGTGGCCTGGGTCAACCGTTTCAGGTAGCCCCTGGACTCATATATTGTACCTTTGTCAGCGGTTATCCCTATCCTCTAGACTGCTGTATAGATCCCTTAATTGTGAGGAGTGTGAGTCTAGGCATTGCTGTGCATTGTGTATTACACTGTCATGGTGATCTGTGATTTCCTCCACCACATCAAGCCACGCTGCCACCCCCTGCATGTCAAGTCTTAGATCAGATATGGCATTAGACAGGGTGTCTTTAATATCTGCTGCCACAGCCCTCAAATCTTCAAGGCTTAGTGCAGGTGCAGAGCGAGCCTGGGAGATTGTGTGCTGGGCGGCCCAGGACCTTGTGGGGCTCTGGCTTAGAGTCCTTAACAACTAATGACTCATCAGTTGTCAGCTGGGTTCCATGCTGACAGATGAATGTAAACAAAAGAATGCTGGCAATGAAAAATGCAGAAAAACAGTGTGGGATCCCCCTCCAAATCCATACCAGACCTTTCGGGCCTGGTATGGATTTTAAGGGGAAATCCAAACCAAATTTTTTTTTAAAAATGGCAAGGGGTACCCCCAAAATCCATACCGGATTCTCCTCTGATTATGCAGCCTGGCTGGCAAGGAGAGGGGGGGTGAGCAAGCACCCCCCCTAAACCATACCAGGCCATATGCCCTCAACATGTGGGGTGCTTTACAGCAGGGGGTGATCTGAACTGACCAAAGTACGGGGACAAGGGCCTCTTCTCCACAACCCTGGCCTGTTGGCTGTGGGGGTGTGGGGGTGACTCATCGGAATCTGGAGGCCCCCTTTAACAAGGGAGCCCCCAGATCCTGGCCCCCTATTGTTTTTTAATAAAGGACTTCTGTTCAAAAACTGCTGTTGTTTTTTTTATGTACTTTTTACACTTTTTGGTGAATGAGTAGGAGTACTATGTACCCCATACTCATTCGCATAGGGGGGCCAGGATCTGGGGACCCCCTGTTAAAGGGGGCTTCCGGATTCCGATAAGTCATCCCCAGTACCCCCGCAAACCACTAGATCAGGGTGGTGTCCATGGGGACAAGGTATTTTGGGGGGGATTGCCCTTACCACAAAGCACCCCCTCAAGTTGAAGGCATGTGGGTTGGGTATGAATTTTGGGAGAGACCCCATTTTTTCTGCTATTTTCATTGTTGGCATTCTTTTGTTTACATCTCAGCTGTAACCGGGGAAACCTGCTGACAGCTGATAAGTCATCAGTTGTTAAGGACGTGGCAGCCAGCTTCCCGACCCACTCCTTAAGGACCAGCTATTGTTCACACAGAATTCGAATCAGTCAATAATTTTTCGACCGATCCGAACAGGAAGTGTACAGATACAGGTCTCTCGGGAACACGGATTTGCTGTAGATCAGACAGCACCTGCTACAGGGTGCAGGAAGCTTAAATAGGCTGATCGGCGCCATTGGCGCGCACGGGCGCGCGTGTTTCCGGCCATTTTCCTGACAGCCTCCTTATTGTGCATCTTGAAACAGCCACACCACATGTTTTGGCTTTAAGTCTTTTGTGATATTTGTGGACGAGGCTCTTTATCTTCTCAGATGGTAAAGCTGCCCATTCCTCTTGACAAAAAGCCCAGTTGTAGCTGAGATTTTGAGTTGGTCTACTTGATTGTGGTTTGGTTTCAACCCCTCATTTTCCAATTCTTGATTAGAGTTTGAACACTGCTGATTGGCATTATCAATTCCTCTGATATCTTTTTATAGCCCTTTCCTGTTTTATACAGTTCAACTACCTTTTCCCGCAGATCCTTTGCTTTTGCTTTCCGCATGACTTAGAATCCAGGAACATTAGTGCAGCACTGGATGAAGGATTGAAAGATGCAAGGCTCAGGAGTCCAGAAACTCATTGACCTTTTATACACACACACACACACACACACACACACACACACACTAATTACAAGCAAACAGATCAAAAGGTGAGGATGGTTGACTTTAATAGTCATTCAAACCGTTTGTGTCAACTTGTGTGCATGTTATCAGGCCAAAATCACTTGGGTATGTAAACTTTTGATCAGGGTTATTTGCGTAGTTTCTGTTGTCATTATGATTTAAAAAGAGTAAACACAGTTGATTGATAATAAATGGCTTCAACCAAACACAAACCGCAAGTGAAAGAAATGTTTTTGGGTTATCATTCATATTCTCTGAAAAATAGCCAAGAAATCATAAATTCTGCCAGGGTATGTAAACTTATGAGCACAACTGTATATATATATATATATATATAGTTGTGCTCATAAGTTCATATACCCTGGCAGAATTTATGATTTCTTGTCCATTTTTCAGAGAATATGAATAACGCAAAAACATTTTTTTCACTCCTGGTTAGTGTTTGGCTGAAGCCATTTATTGTCAGTCAACTGTGTTTACTCTGTTTAAATCATAATGACAACAGAAACTACCCAAATGACCCTGATCAAAAGTTTACATACCCCAGTTATTAATACCGTGAATTGCCCCCTTTAACATCAATGACAGCTTGAAGTCTTTTGTGGTATTTGTGGATGCGGCTCTTCTCAGATGGTAAAGCTGCCCAATCCTCTTGGCAAAAAGCCTCCAGTCCCTGGAAATTCTTGGGCTATCTTGCATGAGCTGCACGTTTGAAATCTCCCCAGAGTGGCTCAATTATATTTAGGTCAGGAGACTGAAATGGCGACTCCAGAACCTTCACTTTTTTTCTGCTTTAGCCAATGACAGGTCAACATGGCCTTGTGTTTTGGATCATTGTCATGTTCGAATGTCCAAGTACGTCCCATGCACAGCTTCCTGGCTGATGAATGCAAATGTTCCTCCTGTATTTTTTGATAACATATTGCATTCATCTTGCCATCAATTTTAACCAAATTTCCTGTGCCTTTGTAGCTCACACATCCCCAAAACATCAGCAATCCACCTCCGTGTTTCACAGTAGGAATGGTGTACTTTTCATCATAGGCCTTGTTGACTGCTCTCCAAATGTAGCGTTTATGGTTGTGGCCAAAAAACTCAATTTTGGTCTCATCACTCCAAATGACTTTGTGCCAGAAGGTTTGAGGCTTGTCTCTGTGCTGTTTGGCATATTGTAAGCAGGCATTTGTTTACTAATGCCTTTCTTCTGGCGACTCAACCATGCAGCCGATCTTTCTTCAAGTGCCTCCTTATTTTGCATTTTGAAACAGCCACACCACATGTTTTCAGAGAGTCCTGTATTTCATCTGAAGTTATTTGTGGGTTTTTCTTTGCATCCCAAACAATTGTCCTGGCAGTTGTGGCTGAAATCTTAGTTGGTCTACCTGACCGTGGTTTGGTTTCAACAGAACTCCTCATTTTCCGCTTCTTGATTAGAGCTTGAACACTGCTGATTGGCATTCTCATTTCCTTGGATATCTTTTTATATCCCTTACCTGCTTTATACAGTTTAACTATCTTTTCCCGTAGATCCTTTGACAATTCTTTTGCTTTCCCCATGACTCGGAATCCAGAAAAGTCAGTGCAGCACTGGATGAAAGATGCAAGGGTCTGTCAGGAGTCCAGAAATTAATTGACCTTTTACACACACACACTAATTACAAACAAACAGATCACAGGTGAGGATGGTTACCTTTAATAGTCATTCAAACCCCTATGTCAACTTGTGTGCATGTCATCAGGCCAAAATTACCAGGGTATGTAAACTTTTGATCAGGGTCATTTGGGTAGTCTCTGTGGTCATTATGCTTTAAAAAGAGTAAACACAGTTGATTGATAATAAATAGCTTCAGCCAAACACTAACCATGAGTGAAAGAAAAGTTTCTGTGTTATCATTCATATTCTCTGAAAAATGGCCAAGAAATCATAAATTCTGCCAGGGTATGTGAATTTATGAACACAGCTGTAAATAATATGTGTATTTGTGTTTTATTACTGAATCAATAGGTCCATAACTAGCATGTACAAATTGCCCTGATCATTTTATTATTTAGGATAATTTTTTTATAGCAGTACTTACAAAAGTAAGCCTTGTTTACTAATGAAACACAAATGTGTGTGTGTGTGTGTGTGTGTAGTGAGTATACAGTAGTTCAAGCCCCTCACATAATTGAAATAATGTAATAAAATAGTATTTAGGTAAAAGTAATTTCTTTTAAAGATGACCTCCTGGCTTATTTGGTATTATTTAGACAAAATATAGAACATAATACAATTCAAAATGAGAAACTATGTACGCCAACACAGGATGGCACTGTGGGTGTACAGTGAGGTAGTTAAGTGGCACATCCTATCTATGAAACAACGAGAATAGAGTGACTGGAAAAAATAACTTTATAGGCACCACTGATAAAAGTAACACATTTTATTTATAACACACCACATAAAATTTAAAATAGCATATGAAAACAATCCTGTCATAGTTTACAGTGTAATGGTTCTATGTCTCCAAAAAATGGCCGCATGGATCAGGGATGCATGGCAGAAAGCCCTGATCACTAAACCACAGCTTATAAGAGTTAAAGTGACATACAGGGAAAGCTTGACATGTTTCGCCGGGGGGGGGCGCTTCCTCAGGAGCTTATAACAATTTATAGAGGTGTGCAGTAACGCACAGCAACATGTACATCAATATGGAGACAGGGTAGTAAAGGTATAGCCGCAGATGAATTAGCCTTTCATAATGGATCACTCTTCAGTAGGTGGTTTGAAACTTTCCACATAGTAATGCATACTGAAGATATCAGCCTCATAAGATTACATGTAGACAATCTAGAGGTGTGTGGTAATGCACGACAAGCCCAACCACAGACATACATGGGAGATGCTGCCACTACTACTATAAAACAATTTAAGGTGGAGTGTATACAATGAAACATGGTTTAGGTCAACAAGGATTCATGTTCACAAAAATATAGCATACACTGTAATACATTTGCTCTTGTAGATCAATGCAGATTGACACTCATTAAACTGGGCTACACATTCCTAACAAAGAATGCCATTAAAACTTCACTGCATAGCCAAATACTTAACAAGTAAGAAACCATAATAAAATCCATAATACTGGAATAGTTAGATACGCCAAAAACTGATTGTCTGCACAGAGCAACAAGAACATAAAAAATGAGCTATGACAGATAATGAAACTAGTTCCAATGATGCAGTGCTGCGATCTATGCCCTGATAAATTACTAATGTATAGACTCCCCAAACAGTGCCCATATAATGAAAGCTAAGTGATATTATATTGATTGTGATCTTCATTTTGTAAATATTACCTTCGTTGACCTCACTAAAGCAGCAATACTTAGGAAAGTTTATGGGGGTATAAAAAGGAGCTATATTTATTTCAAAACCTAGTCAGTTATGATATCCCTGCATGGAAATATAAGGATAGGGCTACACAGGCAGTTATAATCTCTTACTTAGAAATGTAGCTTCTTGTTGGTAGTCAACTCATTTTAAGCACACTGAATTAACTCCCTAACAAAGGATAAAAATGATCTCTAACTTAAAGGTGCATTAATGAAGAATTGTAGTTCTTCAGCACTTTGTTATTGTTAGAGATTATATGATCATGGCACACAACCTATTTATTTTTTCTACAGTTACCTTTTAACCAGTTGGTCTACATGTATTTTGAAACCACAAAATAAAAGTGTTGGAATGATTGGATTGTTATTCCATTTTTCTCCATAGAATAATGAGCTGTTATGATGCAAGGCATCTTTCATTCAATCAACACATCTATATTTGTCCTACAACTTACCTTTGTTGTTTTCACTTTATTACCTGAGGCACAACTCCATCCCTTTTGATCAGGTAGAACTTTACATTCTTCTCCATCAAGACATGGTTGCATCTGACACCACCATTTCTGTTCCACGATAGATGCTGAAAATCACAAACAATATTGTTCTTATTGTAAATATACATTTGATTCCCCTTATTTTTACAGGTGAATAAACATTGCAAAATCCGATCTGTTTACTAAGCTAAATATCTTATAGAGTAAAAAAGGTGTACCCTACAGATTGGATTGTACATTTGAAATGTGTGAACTACTTATTGGACAAATGTATTGATTCACAAACTTGATTTTAAAGCGGTAGTAAACCCATCCATTTAACAGTTTAACCACCATGTGACCGGAAGGATTTCCAGCTTTAGGACCGGAGCCCTTTTTGCGATTCGGCGCTGCGTCGCTTTAACTGACAATTGCGCGGTCGTGCGACGTTGTACCGAAACGAAATTTGCATCCTTTTTTTCCCACAAACAGAGCTTTCTTTTGGGGGTATTTGATCACCTCTGCGTCATTTCTGATCGCCGCTATAAACAAAAGAAGAGCGACAATTTTGCAAAAAAAAACAAATTTCTTACTTTTTGCTAAAATACAAATCCAAAAAAAATATATAAAAAAACATTTTTTTTCACAGTTTTTGGCCGATTTATATTCTTCATCATATTTGCGATAAAAAAAATCACAATCGGCGTTTATTGATTGGTTTGCGCAAAAGTGGTCGCGTTTACGGATGATGAGAATTCATTTTTGGGGTTTTTATTTTTTTTTATTTTTTACTAATAATGGCGGTGATCTGCGATTTTTAGCGGTACTGCGATATTTCAGTGGACATATCGGAACATTTTGACACTTTTTTGAGACCATTGGCATTTATACAGCGATCAGTGCTATAAAAATGCACTGATTACTGTGTAAATGCCATTGGCAGTGAAGGGGTTAACCTGCAGGGGGCACTCTAAGGGTTAACTATGTTCCCTGAGCGTGTTCTAACTGTATGGGGACTGCCCTAGCAGGGGAAGGGAAGTGGTCACAGCCTCCATGTACAGGAAGGCTGTGATCACAGCCCTTCCCCCTTCACAGAACGGAGGTCCGTGTTTACATACACGGACCTCCGTTCCTTCACTCCTGGGGGGGCATCGCGGGTGGCCGGCGTCAATTGAAGCCGCCGCACCCGCTCCCTGGCCCTTCCCAGACACAGTGAGCGCGCGGGTGCGCGCTCACTGTGCGCGATCTGGCGGCCGCCGTCGTATGACGGCGTTTCGCCTTACAGAGCCACTTTGCCGCCGTCAGATGCCGATCGGCGGTCGGCAAGTGGTTAAAAACCAGTTAGATTTCCAGCACGTGCCGGAAATGTAACACTCCCATTGGTTGTGCTCTAAACCAAACTGTCAAACCATCCAATGGCTGGTATCATAGCTGATCACATGTGCAGTACCATGGCAGTTGTAGATTAAACAGAGGCCAAGATTGCAGCTTCCTTGGCTGAAAATGATAGGAGGGTTTACTACCACTTTAATACACTCATCCTCACAGAAAACAGCATGTCAGTGGTGTGTCTCTAATTTTTTTTTTCACTGTGCTTTACTGCAATGTTGTATTACATGTTTAACCTGTAAATGAACTTCAGAGGGCCAACCTCACCAAAAGTGATATTAAATTATAGGTGGTGGAGTGAGGTTAACCTATGGCTTTTTATATTATTTTGGAACACTAATGAGGGGACCACCCTATCACAGTTTGGGTTGTATGCTAACTTATGTTGGTGTTTCACTCCTCCCAGATATCCTATTCTATAGTTGTAACATGCAGAATTTGATACTTGTGAAATTGAGAGTATTGTCAATGGAGATTTGCGGGACATAAGAATTTCTAGGTGTTTTCAATCTCAATATTTAGAAATGTAGTCTTCATAAACTATTTAATAAAGTTGACTGACATACCATCAACACAGGAAGGATTAGCTCTTGTTGTTCCTGCTACTTGTCCTGGGAAACACGAACACTTTACTGTTTGTGACCTTTCTTCTATTTTGTTCTTATTGCAGCATCTATGGAGAGCCACAACTTCACATGTTCCAGTTCTGACATGCTGGGCTGTGGAGTTAAATTATGAAAATGTTAACAATACTGACAATATTAGTCATGCAGTAACATCCACAGCTTTAAATTCACCAAAATGCATTTATTTAGAAAGAAATGAATGAAAAATGTGGTTTTTGAAGACTCAAGGAAACAAGCCCTGTGCAGCCATCCATGTGCAGATTCAGCATAAATGCTTCTGGCATGGGGCATTAGAAGTTTTATGTTATGGAAAGTAAACCCGAAACTCATTTCTTTATTAGAGACTCCCACACAAAATTGTCTTTTGATGTGTGCTGTTTGGCAGCTGCAAAATCATTGTAGGAAATGGAAAACACCTGGTGATTCTGCCAGTTGTTTGTATTTTCTCTATTTTAGTAGGAAACACTCTGCAGGCTGATCTAGATTCTGCAGCATTGCCACCCATGTGCACACACTCTAGCTCTTGGAAGGAGCCTTGTTCTGTTCTATTCATTTCCTACATACCTACATTACAGACAGAGTGAGAAGATAGGTGATTGTCAAGGGCTCCTCAGAGAGAGAGACAGGGGCAGAAAAGAATAGTTTTATTCTGCACCCAGTGGCCTCAACAGTTAGTCAATCCCAAAAGTATATTATGTCAGTAACCATTTTTTTTTACTAAGCTGAGGCCACGTTATTGGATGGGAATAAGTAGCAAAAACATCCCCAGGATATGTGGCCTGCTCTGGCTTTGACTGCCCACAGACTGGGGCCATGCAGTATAGAGAAGAAAAACAATCATGCGATCTGGATCAGTAACCTAAAAAAATTATATTTCTGCTACTTTTATTGCTGCGATTTATGACTTGCTTTCTTGTTTGCCTTCCTAAGATATACAGTATGCATGAGTGATAAGAACGGTTTACATACACTATTTAAAGAAGTTTAGAGTGTCATCATTAGGGTACCAATTTTACGGCTACATTAAGTTCTAAGGCAGTGGTTCTCAACTCCGGTCCTCGGGACCCACCAACAGGCCAGATTTTAAGTATAACCTTGGGGAGATGCAGACTAGAATACTGCAATCGCTGAGCAGAAAATGATATCACCTGTGATGTATTCCAGTTATCCTGCAAACCTGGCCTGTTAGTGGGTCCCAAGGACCGGAGTTTAGAACCACTGTTCTAAGGAGTACAGTAGGTTAACCATTTGAGTTCTTGGGTGTTTTTCCCTCTTAATCTCAGAGCATTTGTTTTGTTTCGGAGATGTTTCTATTTCACACATTTATACTTTTTTAGCGTTTGTAGTCTACCCTGATGTATATATATATATATATATATATATATATATATATATATATATATATATATATATATATATTTTATATATATATATATATATATATATTTTATATATATATATATATATATATATATATATATATATATATATATATATATATATATAT
>BLSH010099361.1:302095-316269 GCA_018402905.1 Glandirana rugosa | reverse complement strand
TGCAGTTAAAAAATATAAACGTGAATATGTACAACATACAAAAGAACAGGTCTAAAATATAAAAACATAGTTATTTTAAACATAAAATGATTAATAGACCAGGTTAACGGAAATTTCAGACTTAGTGATTAAATAAAAAAGAACTATAGGATGTATAATCATAAAATACTACCGTTTCCAAAACCACTGTTGACTGTTAACGGGAACAAAACCCCTCTTAAAAAAAGCGAAGGTCAACGTAAAGGCTTAATTCTTCACTTCTCTTTAGAAGGGTCGTCCTGTGTTTGCCGTGTTTTATTGGAATATCCCCAAATAATACCAGTAGAACAAATATTCGGGTAATCCTTAAAGATACATTTTTGTGGATAGAGTAGGCAAGGATTAAACCCCTATAAGGTTATTTTGTGCCGTTTGTGTCCTGCTGGGAAGATTTCTCTTCACTTCTTAATTCGGAAATGCAACTGGAAGCGAAAAAAATTCTCCCCAAAACAAGGGCAATTGTCAGTTGTCACCAAAACCTTTGCCATCATAAAATACTAATATGTAGGATATCAAGAAAAAATAAATTAGTGATTCAGACTTTAAAGGCAATTGGACCAGATAATTAGTAAAATACAAATTTTATTGATACAAAAATATAAAATCTGGACAAGAAAACATACAACATGTATAAGTGCAAATATAAAAAATTGACGTCATATGTATATAAAATAGGCCCTCATGGCCAACCGATGTAAACATAGAATTGGTACAGTGTCTCACGTAAATAAGCCCCTGTGCGTCAACGTGTTCCGCTGTTTGCTTCGTCAGGACACACAGGGAGATGATGCAGTTGGAGACAGGTCTCGCCTGATGGTTGGCAACAAACGCACACAACTAGGAACATTCCAGTCAGAAGGTGGAGTGGATAGATTGTTGCAGGGTTAAAGCGCTTGTTAACACAAAAAAAATGCTGCTCCCGTCTCTTTAATGTGCAATTAGCAGCATGTTGCTTTTGCTTTTTAAATTATCCCTCTGTATCCCCTAAAATACCTGTTTGATAATGCCAGGTCATGACTTCCCCCCTGAGTGTTGACTCCCCTTATCATATAGTTGATTTTGAGAGCCCGTGGTCTATGCAATCTGTGTCACTAGCAGCTCTGCCTGCTTTCAGCTCCTCCTCCTCCCCCCTCCCTCTTCCTCTCAACATGTAGCTTCTCCTTTCTGCTCTGCTCTCATAATTAACTCTTAAGCTCCAATTTCCTCTGTATTTGAAGAATAAGTTCACACGTGTCAGTGTTATATCATAAATATTCTTATCTATATAGATAACACAGCACGGCTCTCTCTCTCCAGCTAGCCTCAGCAGCAGTGCTCAGCCCTACCCTTAGGAAGTCTGAGCTGAGAGAGAGGAGCAGAAAGACAACAACTGATCATAGTAAGAAGGTGTATTATCAGTACAGATAAGCATATATATGTTATAACACAGACACAGGGGAAATTATTGTTATAATACAGAGCCGATGGGTACTTTTTATACAAGTGGCTTAACAACCACTTTAATATACCTCGTAGTTACTTTATGTATATACACAGCTTGTTGTATAATCCATATATCCTGGCCCATATAAACGTGGACTATTACCCCAGAAGTAAGGACTGGCACTGTGAAATGACCATGACAGGTTTATAGGGAGATATATATATCCCCTATGTGGCTTATGGAACATATCCGTACATAATTTGACCTGCCAGCAATAGCGTCGCTGGCCCTCGCTCACACATTTAAATAGGTATTACCATTGCAATACAAAGCAGGTGAAGATTGAGAAAGCACATTTATATGGGCCAGGATATATGGATTATCTAACAAGCTGTGTATATACATAAAGTAACTACGAGGGATATTAACCCTGCAATAATCTATCCACTCCACCTTCTGACTGGAATGCTCCTAGTTGTGTGCGTTTGTTGCCGACCATCAGGCAAGTGAGACCTGTCTCCAACTGCATCATCTACCCATGTGTCCTGATGAAACGAACAGCGAAAAGTGTTGATGCACAGGGGCTCACTTGCGTGAGACAGTGTGCCAATTCTATGTTTACATTGGTCGGCCAAGATAGCCTATTTTATATGCATATGACATCAAATTTTTATATTCGCACTGTCGGGTCACCTGGGGTCAGGTGACAGAGGCACCCTGCTGGGGTGCGAATCCCACCGCTGAAGTGCGAAGCACACTGCTAAGGTTGTGAAGCGCACTACTAAGGTTGTGATCCCTTAGCTGACAGCTGCGACTATAGACCAGGATGGTGCAGGTAAGTGGGACTGCTGGGACCCTGACACAGATTGCACAGGGAGCTAGAGCATAGGTTTCCCAAGGGCGTGGAGTCTAAGAGGCAGCAGGTGTTCACCAGAGCCTCTGGTGGTGAGGATGGATTTGGCTGCAACTGGATCCAGGTTTTGCCCCCCAGGGTCCGCCAGCTCACGCTCAAGGCAGGCTACAGGTGAAATAAAGAGAAAGCAACAGTGCAAAATATCAAGAGATGGTCAGAGGGAGAGCCAAGGGTCAGGGCTACAAGCAGACAGAAACAGACAGTAGGCATGCCAAGGTTGGGGTCACTAGCAGACAAGGAAGGTCAAAGAACAAGCCGAGATTGGGGACACTAGCAGACAAGGAAGGTCAAAGAACAAGCCAAGATTGGTACACTGAAACAAACAAAGAGCACACGGCAGAAGCAACCACACAAGCCTAACAAACAATAATTGGTCAGCAACGAGGCTTGCAGCACATGGTCTTAAATAGTGTTTCCTAATTGGAGACTGGGGTGGAGTTCTACAGAGGGAAGATTACTTAGCACACAGGTGATGATGTGCATGGCCTCTAAGCTGACACAACCAAAGAGGTAAGCAAACAGACAGGACATGAATTGTACTACAGGTTCATGACAGTACCCCCCCTCTAATGAGGCCTCCTCCTTCCCTGCCTAGGCCCAGGCTTGGAGGGAAATCTCAAATGAAACCTCCTCACCAGACGAGGTGCAAATACCTCAGATGCGGGTATGCACAAGGTACTGAAGAATGCCTTTACAGAGCCGGGAGTCCAGAACTAGACTAACCACGTACTCCTGACCATCCTCGGAGACCGGATCCATGGTAGAGAGAGAACGAGAGAACTTATTGAGGACTAAAGGCTTCAGAAGGAAAATGTGAAAGGAGTTAGAAATCCTGAGGCTTTTCGGAATCTGTAGTTTAAAACAAACTGGATTCAACTTAGCAATTATAGAATGCGGACCAATGACTCTTGGGGCAAATTTCAGAGAAGGAACCCTGAGCTTGATGTTCCTGATAGAAAGCCAGACTTTGTCTCCAGGCTGTAGGGAAGGTGGCTTATGCCTGCGACGGTTTTCATAACCTTTAAATTAACAGCAGCCGCCCTTAGGAAATCATGGAAATCACCCCAAATAGGATTGAATGATTGTTAAACTGTAGCCAACGCTGGCATTTCCAGAGAACAGGTCATAGGAAGAGGAAGCTGAGAATGTTTTCCATAAACTGTAAGAAAAGATGTCTTCTGAGAACTGACATAATTGTTGTGAGAGAATTCCGCCCACGGGAGTAGAGATGACCAATCATCATGATGAGCCGAGACCAAAGTTTGGAGAAAAACCTCTAACTCCTTATTAACCCTCTTAGTCTGTCCATTGGATTGAGGGTGGTACGAGGAAGAGAAGTCCAGTACAATGTTGAGGGGCTTGCAGAAGGCTTGCAGAAGGCTCTCCAAAATTGAGATGTAAATTGGACACCTCTGTCTGAAACAACATGGGAAGGAACCCCATGGAGGAGGAAGATTTCTGGAACAAAAATGGGAACCAAAGCAGGAGCAGAAGGAAGACCTGGAAGAGGAACAAAATGGGCCATCTTAGAAAACCGAGCGATTACCAACCAGATGACCGTATTCTTCTCAGATGGTGGGAGATCGGTAATGAAGTCCATGGCAATGTGAGACCAGGGTTCCTTAGGATTGGGCAAAGGCATGAGAAGACCTTGAGGAGCTTGTGTGGAGGATTTGGACTGGGCACAGACATAACAGGTTTAACACAAGTGGATAATGATAAAACCATGCTACTCAAAAGAATAAAGATGGAAAGGGGGATTGCTGCCCGCCACTAATGTAGTATCCCGACTACTACACACATGATAAATAAATGAGTAGGTAGTGCAGCGCAATCCACAAGGTAGGGCTTACACAACGTAACTTCTATGACACAATGCCCCCTATTGGCTAATGTGCAAATAATAGCAGCTGTAAATAGTGCATACAATATAATATATCAGTATGAGCGCCCTGAAATAACAAAATATATATAATGAATTGATACAGTGTCCCCTAGTGGATAAAGTGCATCATAGCATAAATTCAAAAGATTTGTGCAGGGACCGTGGCTGGTCACTGGCAATGTCAACAGGCTCCTCCTCCTCCCTCAAAGCCTTTTGACATTGCCAGTGATTAGAGTTGAGCGAACACCTGGATGTTCGGGTTCGGTTGAACTTCGCGGAAACGTTCGGGTTCGGTACCGAATGTTACCCGAACTTGTCCCGGACCCTGAACCCCATTGAAGTCAATGGGGACCCAAACTTTTCGGCACAAAAATGGCTGTAAAAAAGTCCTGGAAAGTGCTAGAGGGCTGCAAAAGGAAGAAAAATGGGAGATGTTATTAGATCTGCAATCTGTCCCTCAAAGCAGTAGTAATCTCTACCTAGTCCAGTATCAAATCGTTCTGTAATCAGATCGTTCTGTAATCAGGATAAGAGATCGTTCTGTAATCAGATCGTTCTGTAATGCAGGATGAAATGTTATTAGATTTGCAATCTGTCCCTCAAAGCAGTAGTAGTAATCTCTAGCTAGTTATTAGATCTGCAATCTGTCCCTCACAGCAGTAGTAGTAATCTCTACCTAGCTATTAGATCTGCAATCTGTCCCTCAAAATCTGTCCCTCACAGTGCCGGCAACATCCTCTCCCTACACTAACCTGAGAGCATGTGACATGCAGCACTGTGACTCCAGCCTCATGTAGAGGCTGGGTCACATGATGCACTGGCCAATCACAGCCATGCCATTAGTAGGCATGGCTGTGATAGCTTCTAGGGAAAACCAGTGAAACCCTTGTTGATTGGCTGCCCTGCAGCTATTCAACGTGCGTGATAAAATACCAGAACCCGAACCCGGACTTTTTCTCAAACGTTCAGGTTCGGGACACGGACATCCGAAAGTTTGTTACGGACCCGAACTTTACAGTTCGGGTTTGCTCAACTCTACCAGTGACCAGCTATGATCCCTGCACGAATCAGCAGCCGTTTGGTATCTGCAATTACTGTGACTGCCGGGGAATGCTGTGACTACCTACTACCCGAGTGTAGCGGTGTTAGTACACATTCAAATGTGAGTTGTTTTAATCCTTTTAAATAAATGTTTTTTACTGAACGATTCAGCACTATGTGAGTTCCCTCTGTTTTCACATGTGATTTGGCTGTACCTCATACCGGTGAGCATGACGCTGCCTAGGAGGATTATACCCCAGTGGGCATTGTGCGACTTGGCCCATCTGGGGTCGCACGTGGAGGTGAGTGCAATATATTGCTTGGTGGAGGTGTGTTCATGCACCCGGGAGCACTCACTTTCAAAAGTTGGAGCACTTAGCTGGACACCAGTGATTTCAATTGCACTTTGTTTGCATATTTTGCACTTATTGACTTTTCAGAAATCTATATCTACTGGAGGATTAGCACATTATTATGGCACCTTATATGGACTTTATGCACTCTTTAATCATGCACTTTTTGTGAGTGTGGACTTTATGCACTTATGTTACTTTTTACACAGAATGCAACTGTATATTATCTAAGATATGTCAGTCTTTTGAGTTTATGCTATGACGCACTTTAGCCACTAGGGGACACTGTATCAATTCATTATATATATTTTGTTGTTTCAGGGCACTCATACCGATATATTATATTGTATGCACTATTTACAGCTGTTATTGTTTGCACATTAGCCAATAGGGGGCATTGTGTCATAGAAGTTACTCACGTTGTGTAAGCCCTACCTTGTGGATTGTGCTGCACTACCTACTCATAACAGGTTTAAGGTAATCTTTGACATCCGGATGAAGTGTAGGCCACCAGTAGTGGTGACTGATGAGTAGGAAGGATCGGATGAATCCAGCATAACCTGCCACCTTGGAATCATGTCCCCAATGAAGGATCCTAGTTCTTAGGGAAGAAGGTCTTGCCAGGAGGATTTTTTGACTCCAGGGTGGTAGAATGGGCAAGAATGCATGAGGTCGGAATGATCGGCTCAGGTTCAGAGGTGGGATCCTCGTCCAGAGTGTCAAATTACCTAGACAGTGCATCAGCCCTACTGTTGCAGGAACCAGATTTGTATGTAATCATGAAATTGAAATGAAAAAAGTAAAGACTCCACCTGGCCTGTCTGGGATTCAGTCGTTTGGCATTCTGCAGGTACTGCAGATTTTTATGATCCGTGAAGATAGTTATAGAGTGAGGGGAGCCTTCCAAGAGATGACATCACTCCTCTAATGCCAGTTTAATGGCAAGAAGCTCCCGATCACCAATGACATAATTTTTCCCTGCCTGAGAATTTTTTTGGAGAAGAACGCACATGGTTGACATTTTTTCTCAACGGATTGAAGAAGCACAGCTCCCACCCCAGTTGAAGAAGCGTCCACTTCAATGCAAAATGGATTCTCAGGATTAGGTCTCCTCAAGAGAGGTCCAGAAATAAAGGCGTGTTTCAATTCATGAAATGCAGAAACAGCTTCAGAGAGCCACTCCTTAGAATTCGCAGCTTTCTTGGCCAAGGCGATAATAGGCACAGCAATGGAAGAGTAATTCCTAATGAACAGCCTATAATAATTTGTGAACCCGAGAAAGCGCTGTGTGGCCTTGAGGCTGGCAGGAAGGGGCCAGTTGGTAATGGCCAAGACCTTCCCAGGATCCATACGAAGACCCAAGCTAGAGACAAAGCATCCCAGAAACAGAACCTCTGAACTTTCGAAAGAACATTTCTCCAGCTTGGCATACAGATTATTCTCTCTAAGGCGCTGAAGTACAATCTGGACATTTCTGTGGACAGGCAGATTCTCCAAAAAGATGAGAATGTCATCTAAGTAAATGACAACAAATTGATACAGCAGATCCCTGAATATTTTGTTGACGAAGTTTTGGAACACAGCTGGGGCATTATACAGACCAAAAGACATAACCAAGTACTTTTGATTAGGGATGGGCCCAACAAACCAGAACTTTCGAACACGGCATAAGCTCGGACCCGAATAACAAACCCCATTAACCTCAATGGGACCCAAACTTCAAAAATCAAAAGTGCCCATTTTGAAGGATTGTATGCAAGTAATTGTGCATACAATGGTTATAGGGGCCTGGGTCCTTCCCTGGGGGACAGGTATCAATGAAAAAAAAGTTTTTGAAAAACGTCATTTTTAAATGAGCAGTGATTTTTGGATTTTTAAAGTGAAAGCATAAAAATGAAAAATTCCTTCCAATAGAGTGCCTAGGGGTCCCCTTAGTCTACCTGTAAAGTGGAAGATCTGTACCATGTCTAGAATCTGCTGCAGCAATAATTGCATTTATGAAGCCAAAAAAAATTACATTTTCCCTGCAAGCTGCCTTTATTTTGCTCAGCAACAGCTAGGGAGCCAGTGTGTATGATGAGGCCACAATGTAGTGCACTGGGAACAAGATTAGAGACGTTTTGGATAAATTCTGGTGTCACTTTGACTTTGGATAGAAGTAACTGGTGCGTAAAAATTGATCTTTGGGTGTCGGTGGTGCCTTTACACCATAACCATAATAGGTGCTATTCATGAAGGCAAGAATTGGACTTTCTCTAAAAAAAATTGCAATGATATGCACCTGTCAAACAAGTGCAGAAAAATTGGTATTTGGGTGTTGCCTTCCCACCGTTACCCTATAGAGGTGCACCTTGATGAAGGCCAAAAATTGCAATGATATGCACCTGTCAAGCAAGTGCTGAAAAAATGTTCTTTGGGTGTTAATTGTGGCCATAAAACCTATACCAAAAACATTGTTCCGGATGAAATTATTGAACTCCCTCAAAGCTAGGCTGCCTCGAAGAAGGAGGGAATTGGAATGGGAGCTACGGCGCTAATGTGTTGGAATAGGTAAAAAAAAATTGATGTATGGTGAATGGAGGCAGCGCCTCAAAAAAGATTAGGTCCTGGTAACCTAATGACAACTGTAGAGGGGGAGGAGGGTAAGAGGGCGCCAGCCTGGTCCAGCCTCAAAGTCCTGCAGAGATTCCACATCCCAAAAAACTCAATCGGTGACATCAGAGTGTTCACCAGAGTAATGTATAATGTAGCAGCGCCAATAGGACGAGTATCCAAGTTCAGGTTAACCACTGCGAGAAATGGCCCACATAAAGACCATAATCTCTATGGTGTATCCAGAAGAGGAAATACATGTATAATTCCCGTACTTGCCTCTAATGCTAATATGTAAATAAAGGTAGGTAATAAAACCAAAAAAATCTGAAATAAGTTTAGACTCAAAGAATAGTATTGGCAGCACGTCCAACAAGCAAGATCAGTTTGTAACAAGTCCACAGTAATATATAATGTAACAGCGCTAATAGGATAAATATCCAAGTTCGGGTTAACCACTGTGAAAAATAGCCCACATAACGACCATAATCTCTATGGTGTATCCGGGAGAGGAAAAAACAGTGCAGGACCTAAATCCACCTGTGATAATAGGGTATAGGCTTACCAGATTCAGGTGGAGAATGCGCCCAAAAGTGGTATGGAGGTCAACACAATCAGCCCGGTCCTCTGGTCAGCCGTGTGGGGTCACAGAAACCGTCATCACCAGCCGCTCAATAAGAAGGTCCAGGGTGCTCCTACTATGGAGTTGGTCATGGAAGCAGTACCAAAAGGCTCGCATGGGAGGTGAGAAATACAAGAAGAAAACCCACCATAGCGTGATACCGTTGAGATATTTTAAATGTAAACAAGATTAAAAACACTTACGTCAAGTGAAAGTAAAACAGAGCTCTTCAGTAAAAGGATCATTCTCCACCTGAATCTGGTAAGCCTATACCCTATTATCACAGGTGGATTTAGGTCCTGCACTGTTTTTTCCTCTCCCGGATACACCATAGAGATTATGGTCGTTATGTGGGCTATTTTTCACAGTGGTTAACCCGAACATGGATATTTATCCTATTGCCGCTGTTACATTATATATTACTGTGTTACAAACTGATCTTGTTTGTTGGACGTGCTGCCAATATTATTCTTTGAGTCTAAACTTATTTCAGTTTTTTTTTGGTTTTATTACCTACCTTTATTTACATATTAGCATTAGAGGCAAGTGCAGGAATTATACATGTATTTCCTCTCCTGGATACACCATAGAGATTATGGTCTTTATGTGGGCCATTTCTCGCAGTGGCTAACCTGAACTTGGATACTCGTCCTATTGGCACTGCTACATTATACATTACTGTGGACTTGTTACAAACTGATCTTGTTTGTTGTGCGTGCTGCCAATATTATTCACTGATTCTAAACGTATTTCAGATTTTTGTGATTCCATTACCTATCTTAATTTATTTACTAGCATTAGTGGCAAGCGCGGGAATTATACATACATTTTTAGGTGTTCACCAGAGCCTCTGGTGGTGAGGATGGACTTGGCTGCAACTGGATACAGGTCCCCCAGCTCATGCTCAAAGCAGGCTACAGGTGAAATGAAGAGAAAGCAGCAGTGCAAGATATCAAGAGATGGTCAGTGGGACAGCCAAGGAAACAGAAACAGACAGGAGGCACGCCAAGGTCGGGGTTGACAAGGAAGGTCAAAGAACAAGCCAAGATCGGGGACACTAGCAGACAAGGAAGGTCAAAGAACAAGCCGAGATTGGTACACTGAAACAAATGAAGAGCACACGGCAGAAGCAACCACACAAGCCTAACACACAGTAATTGGTCGGCAATGAGGCTTGCAGCACATGGTCTTAAATAGTGTTTCCTAATTGGAGGTAATTTCTTCACAGCACACTTCCAGTGTAACCACCACCAAAATGGATCAGTAGGTAGCTTATCAGATCATAGTGGCCGCCAAACTCGCGTGTGGGTAAACAGATTTCCTCATATCCTTGGAATATAACAAAAGGGGTTCCAAACAAATAAGCTTATATAAGATCAGGCAAATGATAATCCTGGAGGGGTGCACAGCCGGTGCCCTGCTGGTTGCTTGGAACACTGACCTCAAATATCCTGCAGAAATCTCCCTACACTAAGTCTGGCTGCATACATTTTAACTGTGGGCAGCTGAAGCTGCTGCCTGTTCACTTCCTGGATTTGCCTGATCTTATAAAAGCTTATTTGTTTGGAACCCTGGTTGCTATATTCCAAGGATATGAGGAAACCTGTTTTTCCACATGCGAGTTTGGCTGTTCCATTGATTTGGAGGCCACTATGATCTAGTAAGCTGCCTACTGATCCATTTAGGTGGTGGTTACACTGGACGTGTGCTGTGAAGAAATTACCTCTATACATTTTCACCCGGTGTGACTACTATTGGGGACATCTCCCTTTTTCTTCTTCTATTCCCTAAGGAGATCTATATGGACTTTAACATATAAACATTTTTTATCATGCATATGAACTTATGTTTATATCACTATAATAATTTATTTCAATCAGACAGGTGCTGCATTTATGTGTTATATTATATGGTATTGTATTTTTTCTATGTAATGCTAGCAGCTGTCACTCTTATCAATTTATAGCTGTTTTGAAGCGCGGATGCACCTTATGTTACTTTTTGTGTCTTGGTGGCTATAGTAATCATTCAGAGGCCCAAATATTTTCTACAGCCAGGTATAGCTGAGTAATATAGGGCACTGACTCACCAAAAGCATCCAGTGGTGCTATTCCCTTCAACTCCTGAAGACAAATAGTAAGCACAAAAGGCTGGGGAAGAGCCCCAAAGGAGTTCACTCATGGAGGAAGGGTTAAAACTGCAGTCTCAACCTATATGAAGTAAACTTTATTGGTATACATTTTCACAAAAAAGGTTAAATAGTAAAAGCATGAAAGACTACACAGTGTTAAAATATTAAAGTGACAACGTTGTCGCTTAAAAGCACAGACAGCCGGGTTCATTCACACAAAATATTTGACATATAACTTGTAAACAGGCATACGCTACAATGAAAGGTCAGGCAATGTGGAAATGCAGGAAACAGCACCCTTGTCAGCCTATTATAGGCCATACAGTGTTAATGTGGACATCTGCTCTCACCAGCAGCCTGTTATCTTATGTGTGGCACCTGTAAGATCAAATATATAGTGGCACTGTATGTCCCACTCGGCTAAGGATGGGTGACCCGCTGAGACTATCAGCATCAGAGTCCCAACCCAGAATACAAAGGATAGACCCCAAGGAGGAGTGAGGGGAAGGATGAGGGCACAAGTCCCAATAGCAAATAGCAGTCTACTGCCAACATTATCCCTTCCGGGGGGGGGGGGTGGGGGGACACTGGCACTGAATTAAAGAATGTGGATCTCAGCTGGGGATGTACTGAGCCATGTGTACTCACTGTTCTGGATGGTAGAGCAGGATCAAGGGGGTGATGAATGTGAAAAGGCCGGTGGTTCAAGGCTGCAGTCCACAGTATCCAACTTGTTATCCTCACAGTGTTGAAGTAACTTCCCCTATCAGCTCACTCTCCACAAGCTGGAGAGCTGGAGGCCGCAGCTGAGTGTACCAAGTGTCACTACCCTAAGTGTGACAGAGACTACCACACTCCCACAATTTCCCTGTCAGCTCACTCTCCACAAGCTGGAGAGCTGGAGGTAAAGTGAAGATTTCATTACTTCATCACTGTGTGGATAACAAGTGGGATACTGTGGATTGCAGCCTTGAACCACCGGCCTTTTCACATTCATTACCCCCTTGATCCTGCTCTACCATCCAGAACAGTGAGTATACATCGCTCAGCACATCCCCCGTTGGGATCCACATTCTTTAATTCATTGTCATTACCCCCCCCCCGGAAGGGACCATGTTGGAAGTAGACTGCTATTTGCTAATGGAATTTGTGCCCCATCCTTCCCATCACCCCTCCATGGGGCCCCTCCTTTGTATTCTGGGTACTTTCCAGTTGGGACTCTGATGCTGATAGTCCCAGTGGCTCACCCATCCTTAGCCGAATGAGACATACAGTGCCACTATATATTTGATTTTACAGTTGCTACACATAAGGTAACAGACTGCTGGTGGGAGCAGATGTCCACAATGACAGTGTATGGCCTATAATAGGCTGACACGTTTACTTTATATAAGTTGAGACTGCAGTTGCTTTAACCCCTTCCTCCACTAGTGAACTCCTTTGGGGCCCTTCCCCAGCCTTTTTTAATCATTCAGAGGTTGCAAGTGGTCTTTGTTACCACAACAAAGTTGAAGGAATTCAGGTATCTGCAATTTATAAGCTGGAAATAAGAATGATGATGGAAACCTCATAAGCATGAAGAAACAGCTGGGTAGAGTTTTAGTTTTGCAGAGGAGAATGGAGATAAAGAGATAGGCCTTCAATATGTTTTTCCAGAAGAATTAACTTACTCTGCTGAAACTGCAACTGTGAAAGATATTCAGCCTCGAACAATGTAGAGGGTAACACCACAGAGCCTCTAGGTGCACAGAATAATTTGAAACTCAAGAATCAAGTAGTGAGTAAATACCCTAAGGTAAAGTGTTGTCTGATTAACCAGTAAATATACTTACTTCTGCTAAAGCTAAGTAACTTTAGTGGTTACTTACCTTTCTCACCCCAATGGCTCCTCTTCCAGGGTGTGTGACTGTGCCCACGTCTGGGTTTATCCCTGCGGTAGCCGTGATCAATTAGGTGCATTTGCCTCACTCAATCGGTTCCTTAAAGGGCTGGCACACTCTATGGACATAGGCTTTTGCACTATTTGTCCATGTGTTGCCAAGCCCCCATGTTTTCCAAAGCCTCCACTCCAAATTGCTCCATCTGATATTGGCAGCAGGCACTGTTCATGGCATGCTCTACCTGTCGTTTCTGGTCACAGGCACTCTGCTTGGTACACTCCTGGCCGCAGGCACTATTACTGGCATACTCCATTTACCAAACTCTGCTATTTTTAGCCTCTATAGCTGTGCACAGCCACTACGAGTAAGCTCATACCTTTCCTACTATTCTCCATTTGCCAAACTCTGCTCAGCTACTCCTCATACACTCTGTTCACCAAACTCTGCTCCTCAGAGCCTTTGCAGCTGGTTGCTTGGCCATTTCCACCAATGGTTCTATCTTTCTGCTACATCTGCAAGTATTTGAGAAGGTGACTTATGGGTGGGAGTCCAAACCACCTCTGTAAAGGGGGACTGGTGAATACTGCCCACCCTTTAGACTCTGCTCCTCAGTGAACTCAGCCATAGTCAGGGTAGGGATGGATTCACTTTGATACTCCTGTTCCCTCAGTTCATGACAGTAACCATAATGCTTGTAGAATAACACAAATAAATCTCCTGCGCTGTGTAGTGTGCCTCTATGCAACTGTAAGCTCTTTGCTTTGAAACCCAATAATGGATAATGCACTTCTCGCTGCCTTCCACAGACTGGGGAATCCAAAGCACTAGGCCATGAAAAGAAACAGAAGGCGCATGGACCTAGCGCATTATCCTCAACCAAACGTATTTATTGTAATAAAAGGTAAGTATCATACTCACAAACATAGTGAGGAAGAGGGATTTCTTGAAACGCATTAGCCAGCCTATGTCTCCACAGAGGTCTTCCCATATGGTGTGGACATCTTCACGGACTGATGTGGAGGACCATGTTAGACATGTTTTTTTATCAAGCCTATGTTTGTGAGTATGATACATACCTTTTATTCAAATAAATACCTTTGGTTGAGGATAAAGCGCCAGGTCCATGTGCCTTCTGTTTCTTTTCATGTCCTAATGCTTGTAGAATATCTTCATACCCATTTTCCCAAGAGGTTGCCTGCATTAAAAAAAAAATCTATAGATATTATTAGTGGCCATCAGCAATATTTCTATGCCAGTTTACTAAATGCTTAGATTTTGATTTGTGTGTGTGTGTG
>BLSH010099361.1:267794-291652 GCA_018402905.1 Glandirana rugosa | reverse complement strand
TTCGGGTTGGGCTCCACTAGTATAAGAACTGGATTATGACCGTTTACCCCTAGTTGACAGACTACAACTCCACCCCCTCTTAAACCCAAGATCACTAGTGGTTACAGAAACCAAACTATAATTTTGTTCTTGACTTTTTAGTATATGTTTTTGTTTTCAAAATCTAAAATTTTCCTGTGTAAAACGACTTTACCCCTTTAAAGATTTTTTTCTTTCCAACCTCATTTTACTGTCCTCATTCATTAGTCACTCGTGATAATTTCAGATGGTAGAACCTCCGTTGATCCAATATACAGTCCGTTCAATCATTCTTATTTGCCTTCTTTTTTTGTTATACCAAGTGGTTTCTCCATTCATCCTATCATTTCCCCTTTTTTTACCGTATATCTTCTAAGTTCCTTTGTTCTCATCCTACTTACCTCTTTGGTGAACCATATTGTTTTTTTCTTCCGTTTATTCTTACTAACTTGCCTGACATATAACCTAGTTGCCTCCAAGATGGTAGACTTTAATAGTGCTCACTGATTACTTACTCCTGTCATTTTACTCCAACCTTTCTTTTTTTAGAAATTTCCCCATTTCAGCAAAATGTGTCCTTTTAAAATCTAAAACTTTTGTTTTTGTATATGATTTTTCAGTTCTTGTTTTAATATCAAACCAAAGACATTGGTGATCACTAGAACCCAAATTCTCCCCCACCTCAACATCAGACAGTTGATCCCCATTTGCCAGTATTAGGTCAAGAATATGATCACCTCGGGTTGGGCTTTTTACTAACTGTTTTAGAGAAACCCCATTCAGTGCTTCAATTACATCCCTGCTCCTGCTTGTAATATCAGTCTGAGAATTCCAGTTAACGTCAGGCATGTTGAAGTCACCCATAATCAAAACCTCTACCTTCATTGCCATTTGAGTTATCTCATCAATCAACAAGTTATCATAATCTTCACTGTGTCCTGGGGGTATGTACACTATTCCAATTCTAAGGGAACTAATTCTAAGGTGCACCACCACATTATGGGTGTCAGGTCCGAGCATTCCTAGATGAACAGTTTCCTGGAAAGTGGATTGGTTGTCGTGGGCCAGTTGAATGGCCCTCAAGGTCTCCCGATCTGACACCCTTAGACTTTTATCTTTGGGGTCATCTGAAGGCAATTGTCTATGCTGTGAAGATATGAGATGTGCAGCACCTGAAACTACGGATACTGGAAGCCTATGCTAGCATTTCTCCTGCGGTGTTGCTATCAGTGTGTGAAGAGTGGGAGAAGAGGGTTGCATTGACAATCCAACATAATGGGCAGCACATTGAACACATTTTATAGGTGGTCAGAAACTTGTAAATAACTCATGAAAGAATAAAGTTAGGTTAAAACCAAGCACAACATTGTTTTTCTGGTGAAATTCCCAATAAGTTTGAAGTGTCACATGACCCTCTTCCTATTGAAAAAACAAAAGTTGGATTCAAAATGGCCGACTTCAAAATGGCCGCCATGGTCACCACCCATCTTGAAAAGTTTCCCCCCTCACATATACTAATGTGCCACAAACAGGAAGTTAATATCACCAACCATTCCCATTTTATTAAGGTGTATCCATATAAATGGCCCACCCTGTATGTATATATATATATATATATATATATATATATATATATATATATATAATACAGTTCAGAGTATATAGTGCAGTTAGTGTAGTATATATACAGTTGTGCTCATAAGTTTACATACCCTGGCAGAATTTATGATTTCTTGGTCATTATTCAGAGAATATGAATGATAACACAAAAACATTTCTTTCACTCGTGGTTAGTTTTTGGCTGAAGCCATTTATTATCAGTCAACTGTGTTTACTCTTTTTAAATCATAATAACAACAGAAACTACCAAAATGACCCCAATCAAAAGTTTACATACCCCAGTTCTTAATACCGTGTATTGCCCCCTTTAGTATCTATGACAGCTTGAAGTCTTTTGTAGTATATGTGGACGAGGCTCTTTATCTTCTCAGATGGTAAAGCTGCCCATTCCTCTTGACAAAAAGCCTCCAGTTCCTGGAAATTCTTGGTCTGCCTTGCATGAACTGCACGTTTGAAATCTTCCCAGAGTGGCTCAATGATCTTGAGGTCAGGAGACTGAGATGGCCACTCCAGAACCTTCACTTTATAATGATGTAGCCAATGACAGGTCGAATTGGCCTTGTGTTGTCATGTTGGAATGTCCAAGTATGTCCAATGCGCAGTTTCGTGGCTGATGAATGCAAATCTTCCTCCAGTATTTTTTTAATAACATACTGCATTCATCTTACTATAAATTTTGACCAAATTTCCTATGCCTTTGTAGCTCACACATCCCCAAAACATCAGTGATCCACCTCCGTGTTTCACAGGCCTTGTTGACTCCTCTCTAAACATTTATGGTTGTGGCCAAAAAGCTCAATTTTGGCCTCATCACTCCAAATGACTTTGGTGTCCGTTTATGAAGCAGTGGAAAAAATCCACTGCTTCGTTCTCTGGCATTCACAGTGGAGATTGTTCTCTGTGTGCCAGTTTATGAAGCCGTGTAGATTACTTCACCTCTAGCGAAGTGAAGCGATCTACAAACGGTTCAAACAGCAGAGAACGCCCCATGATACTGGAATCTCGTGAGATCTAACGAGATTACGGCACCAGAAATTCACAGAAACACAGAGATGTTGGTTTATTAAGCAGTGATAAATTATCACTGCTCAGTAACGGACATTCTCGGAGAAGACCGCCCAAATCATTAATAAAATAATTAGTCCCCCTACACTATATATGTGTATATAAGCACATACACACATTATATATGCACATATGCACACATACATTATATATACGTATATATATATATACACACATCATATACATGCATGTACATATCTACACATATACAGGGCAGGGGGACATGGCTAATGTGTTGGGGGGGTCTGAACGAGGCAGGAGGAAGTCTATAATCTTCCTCCTTCCCCGGGATTCTCTCTTCACTCCCCCCCTCTGAGCTGGCGAATCGGGGAGGGTGAATTCTGACCCAGATCGCCAGTGAAGTGCGGAGATCGCAGCTTCATAAACTGCCCGTTTCTGTGTCAGTGAATGACAGTTCTCCGTGTGCAGAGATAATCGGCGGAGAGCATGTTCTCTCCCCATTATCTCTGCTTCATAAACCGAAAAAGAGCTGTGATCAGCGGTGATCCTTGGGACCACCGCTGATCACAGTTTCATAAACGGACACCCTTGTGCCAGAAGGTTTGAGGCTTGTCTCTGTGCTGTTTGGGGTATTGTAAGCGGAATACTTTGTGGCATTTGCATAGTAATGCCTTTATTCTGGCGACTCAACCATGCAGTCCGTCTTTCTTCAAGTGCCTCCTTATTGTGCATCTTGAAACAGCCACACCACATGTCCTGTATTTCACCTGAAGTTATTTGTGGGTTTTTCTTCTTTGCATCCCAAACAATTTTCCTGGCAGTTGTGGCTGAAATTTTAGTTGGTCTACCTGACCGTGGTTTGGTTTCAACAGAAACCCTAATTTTCCACTTCTTGATTAGAGTTTGAACACTGGATATCTTTTTATACCTCTTTCCTGTTTTATACAGTTCAACTACCTTTTCCCACAGATTGTTTTGCTTTCCCCATGACTCAGAATCCAGAAATGTCAGTGCAGAACTGGATGAAGGATGCAAGGGTCTGTCAGGAGTCCAGAAACTCATTGACCATTTAAACACACACACTAATTACAAGCAAACAGTTCACATGTGAGGATGGTTACCTTTAATAGCCATTCAAACCCCTTTGTGTCAACTTGTGCACGTTATCAGGAAAAAATCACCAGGGTTTGTAAACTTTTGATCATGGTCATTTGGATAGTTTCTGTTGTCATTATGATTTAAAAAGAGTAAACACAGTTGATTGATAATAAATGGCTTCAGCCAAAACAATAACCGTGAGTAAAAAAGAAATGTCTTTGTGTTATCATTCATATTCTCTGAAAAATGGCCAAGAAATCATAAATTCTGCCAGGGTATGTAAACTTATGAGCACAACTGTATAAGACAGTTCACAATATATAGTGCAGTCCGTATAGTATGAATAATACAGTTCATAGTATACTGTGCAGTCCGTGTAGTGTATATAATGCAGTTCAGAGTATATAGTGCAGTTTGTATATATATAGTACAGTCCATATAGTATATATAATGCAGTTCAGAGTATATAGTGCAGTCTGTATAGTATATATAATGCAGTTCAGAGTATATAGTCCAGTCCGTATAGTATAAATAATGCACTTCAGAGCATGTAGTGCAGTCTGTATAGTATATATAATGCAGTTCATAGTAAATAGTGCAGTCCGTATAATATATATAATGCAGTTCAGAGTATATAGTGCAGTCTATATAGTATATATATAATGCAGTTCAGAGTATATAGTGCAGTCCGTATAGTATATATAATGCAGTTCACAGTATATAGTGCAGTCCGTATAGTATACATAAAACAGTTCAGAGTATATAGTGCAGTCTGTATAGTATATATAATGCAGTTCAGAGTATATAGTGCAGTCTGTATAGTATAAATAATGCACTTCAGAGTATGTAATGCAGTCCTTATAGTATATATATATATCCACTTCCCGACCACCTGCCGTGTTTTCACGGCGGCAGTGTGGTTGCTGTTCGGGAATCACCGTAAAAAGACGGCGATCTGCGAACGGCCGCTAGGGGTGCCTGCCGCACTCCTGAGGAGTGTGCCCGTGGCTCGGGCGGACAGGATGTCCGCCGGCGAGCCGCGATGTGCGGCCACAGGCAAAGAACGGGGAACCGCCGATGTAAACACGGCGGTTCCCCATTCTGACAGTGCGGGCATGGGGGATCTACTGATCCCTGTCACTGGGATCAGTTAGATCTCTTATGCCAATGGTAGCCCAACCCCCCCACAGTAAGAAGACACCCAGGGAACACAGTTAACCCCTAGCTCTCCCCCCCAGGTTAACCTCTTCACTGCCAATGACATTTATACAGTAATCAGTGGACATTTAAATTTCTGATCACTGAATAAATGTCATTGGTCCCAAAAAGTGTCAAAAATGTCCGACATGTCCGCTGCAATATTGCAGTACCGCTAAAAGTCGCAGATCGCCGCCATTACTAGTAAAAAAATAAATAAATAAATAAAAACCCCAGAAATTCATTTTCATCATCCGTAAACGTGGACACTTTTGCGCAAACCAATCAATAAACGCCAATTGTGATTTTTTTAATCACAAATATGAGGAAGAATATAAATCGGCCAAAACCGGTGAAAAAAAAATTTTTATATTTTTTTTGGGATTTGAATTTTAGCAAAAAGTAAGAAATGTGGGTTTTTTTGCAAAATGGTCGCTCTTCTTTTGTTTATAGCGACGATCAGAAATGACGCAGAGGCGACCAAATACCACCAAAAGAAAGCTCTATTTGTGGGGAAAAAAGGACGCAAATTTTGTTTGGGTGCAACGGCGCACGACCGCGCAATTGTCAGTTAAAACGACGCAGTGCCAAATCGCAAGAAGTGCTCTGGTCCTAAAGCTGGAAAACCTTCCGGTTGGTAAGTGGATATATAATGCAGTTCAGACTATATAGTGCAGTCCGTATAGAATATATAATGCAGTTCAGAGCATATAGTGCAGTCCGTATAGTATATATAATGCAGTTCAGAGTATATAGTGCAGTCCGTATAGTATACATAATACAGTTCAGAGTATATAGTGCAGTCCGTATAGTATATATAATGCAGTTCAGAGTATATAGTGCAGTCTGTATAGTATAAATAATGCACTTCAGAGTATGTAGTGCAGTCCGTATAGTATATACAGTATCTCAGAAAAGTGAGTGCACCCCTCACATTTTTGTAAATATTTTATTATATCTTTTCATGTGACAACACTGAAAAAATGATACTTTGTTACAATGTAAAGTAGTGAGTGTACAGCTTGTATAACAGTGTAAATTTGCTGTCCCCTCAAAATAACTCAACACACAGCCATTAATGTCTAAACTGCTGGCAACATAAGTGAGTACACCCCTAAGTGAAAATGTCCAAATTGGGTCAATTTAGCAATTTTCCCTCCCTGGTGTCATGTGACTAGTTAGTGCTACAAGGTCTCAGGTGTGAATGGGGAGCAGGTGTGTTAAATTTGGTAACAGCACACAAATACTCCTACTCAATGGTGTGATATTGCAAGCTCTGAAGAAGAAGGTATGCCTTTGAAATGCATCAGCTATCAGCAGCCCATTTTCTCTCCTCTCCTCTGCCACCTGGAGAATGCTGTTTGTACAGGACTGAATGTCCTGACCTGGTGGCTGAGACAAGCGATTATTGTCCACATGCTTGTGAGTAGTTTTTATCTTCATTTTATTAATAAAATTTCTTGGCATAATGCGCCAGGGTGGTGTGCCCTCTGTTTCTTTTTACTATTCAGTGTTAAATTTGGTGTTATCGCTCTCACTCTCTCATACTGGTCACTGGAAGTTCACTGGCAAAGAATTCTCTGAGGATCTGAAAAAAAGAATTGATGCTCTACATAAAGATGGCCTAGACTATAAGAAGATTGCCAAGACTCTGAAACTGAGTTGCAGGATGGTGGCCAAGACCATACAGCGGTTTAACAGGACAGGTTCCACTCAGAACAGGCCTCGCCATGGTTGACCAAAGAAGTTGAGTGCACATGCTCAGCGTCATACCCAGAGGTTGTCTTTGGGAAATAGACATATGAGTGCTGCCAGCATTGCTGCAGAGGTTGAAGGGGTGGGGGGTCAGCCTGTCAGTGCTCAGGCCATACGCCGCACACTGCATCAATTTGGTCTGCATAGCTGTCATCCCAAAAGGAAGCCTCTTCTAAAGATGATGCACAAGAAAGCCCGCAAACAGTTTGCTGAAGACAAGCAGACTAAGGACATGGGTTACTGGTACCATGTCCTGGGGTCTAATGAGACCAAGATAAACTTATTTGGTTCAGATGGTGTCAAGCGTGTGTGGCAGCAACCAGGTGAAGAGCACAAAGACAAGTGCATCTTGCCTGCAGTCAAACATGGTGGTGGGAGTATCATGGTCTGGGGCTGCATGAATGCTGCTAGCACTGGGGAGCTACATTGTATTTGCGCAGTGGTCTTACAAACACATTTAAAAAAAAAAAATACACTTTGTAAAAATAAATGTCCCTTTAAGGCCGTTGCTTCCGTCATCCAACGTCATTGAGCCGAGTGGGGGCCATCATTCCCTCACTCAACACAGTGCCTCTGAGGGGAAAGGATTGGATCATTTCTGCCGCTACCGACGGCTCCTATAAGCAGCGGAGATGACCAGAACGCGACGGGAGGGGGGTGGGCACCTCTCCCGCCACCAATAAAAGTGCTCTCGATACTGTTATGTCCTGGTTTTTTTTTTCCCTGTCTGTATATCTCAATAATTTCTTTTGAAAAAAAAAAGTACTCTCGTGGTGAATCCGCCTCGGAGACTACTTTTATCTTAAAGAGGACCGCCCACCATTTCAGAAAATACCGGGGTTATCGCAGCTATCAAAGTATCGACGTATAACTGCGGGTGGTCCGGAAGTGTTTAAAATACAGTGTATTGAAATGGTTAAAGGGAACCCTATGACAGAATTAAGAAAAAAAAAACGGTGTGTGGTCCCCCCAAGATCCATACCAGGCCCTTTGGATCTGGTATAGATTTTAAGGGGAACTCCATGCCAAAATTTAAAAAAAACTGACGTGGGGTGCCCCCCCAAAATCCGTACCAGACCCTTATCCAAGCAAGCAGCCTGGCAGGCCAGGAAGGGGGGGCAAGCGAGCGCCCCCCCTCCTGAACCATACCAGGCTGCTTGCCCTCAACATGGGGAGGGTGCTTTGGGTTGCCCCCCAAAGCACCTTGTCCCCATGTTGATGGGGACAAGGGCCTTTTCCCAACAACCCTGGCCAGTGGTTGTCGGGGTTTGCGGGCGGGGGACTTTTTCAATCTGGAAGCCCCCTTTAAGGACGCAAAGCTCCTGGCCCCCTTATGTGAATGGGTATTGGTGTACCCCTACCCATTCACCAAAAATGTGTCAAAAAAGTAAAAACCACAAGAGACAGTTTTTGGCAATTCCTTTATTAAAAAACAAAACAAAAAAAGGTGTCTCACTATGTACATGCATCATCAATCACACCGCCCAACGGGCTGAAGAAAATTAAAAAGCTCCATCTTGGTGGGAGGGCTCCCACCGACTGCCGTCTCTTTGATTTGAGAGTTAGGGCAGTGCCACCCAGTGACTTAACTTAGTGACCCCGCCCCTTCTGACGTCATGGTTCTGATAAGACCCCTGCCTGCAGACCCCGACAACTACCAGCCAGGGTTGTTGGGAAGAGACTTTTGTCCCCATCAACATAGGAACAAGGTGCTTTGGGGGGGCCAGAAACCACCATCCCCATGTTGAGGGCATGTTGCCTGGTATGGTTCAGGAGGAGGGGGGCACTCGCTCATCCCCCCATTCTGACCCCCAGGCTTCATGCTCGGATAAGGGTCTGGTATGGATTTTGGGGGGGGCCCACGTCAATTTTTTAAAAAAATTTGGCATGGAGAACCCTTAAAATCCATACCATACCCGAAGGTCATGGTATGGACTGGGGGGACCCTATATCGTTTTTTTCATTGAGTTTTCATCTATATTGTCAGGAGCCGGCAATACATTACAGCCCCGAGTAAGTTTAAATCACATTTTTTCCTTTAGAAATGTCATTATTGCTGCAACATTTTCTACACATCGTACAGATGCACCGTTTTACAGGCAGACTAAGGGGACCCCTCAGGCACAATATTTAACTTCACTTTAAGCATTATTAAAATCACTGCTCCTGAAAAAATGATCGTTTTCGCATTGATACGTGTCACCTAGAGCAGTACCCAGGTCCCCATACACTTTTTATGACAATAACTTGCATATAAGCCTTTAAAATGAGCCCTTTTTTATTTTTCATATTTGTGCCCCATAGACTTTAATGGGGTTCGCATGTTCACTAGAAGGTTTTGCCTTTTGTTCTCGTGCGAACCGAAGCGGGGGTTGTTTGGCCCATCCCTAGTGCATATAGCGCAACACTTTTCAATCAAATAATTGTTATGTACACCAAGAAAATCAATGCTTCCTTGTTTTTTTCTTAAAAAAGAACACTAAAAATTTAAAATGCAATTACTATGCCCCTAACACCAAAGCTGGGGCCTAGCCAGTCAAAGGGTTTTCCAATCAAATCAAGCACTTCTTCAAAACTATTTTCTTTGTCAAAAGTGCTTCAGTGAATACTATATCCCTCTTTATAATATAAAAGATGATACATTTTTGGCTTTGCAAAATTTACTTAAGCTAGATTTGGACAAGTTCAATATAATTATGCCCTGCCCTGCTTCTCCTGCAGCATTTCATAGAACCATAGGTTCCTTTTCATGCCATAAATAAGCTTTTCAAAAGAATATTATAAAGAATTCTATATATATATATATATATATATATATATATGTACACCCCTAATTTTGTGCACCACTTAACCGCTCTGCATTCTCTGGCTCCTTTAGCAAAGCCAAGGGAATAGCACAAGTGATTTTCATCACCCAGAGAGGACCCTTCTACACCTGGCAATTTCAGATTGATATCTTTACAAAACACATATAAAGGCCTTGTCTTTTAGGCTACTTTTAGACTTCTCCGAAGTATGAGAATGGTTGTTCAGGCTAGATGTATTAGAAGCAGGCAAGTTGCAGATGGAACAAGACAAAAATGCTTAATCTGATCAGGTTTTCAGATCTCTAGTGAATGCCTACTCTGCTCTTACCGTTTGATGCAGCGAAAGCATTTAACAAAGTACACTGGGTGGGTGGAAGCAATTAAGCTGAATGACAACATTATTTCATGACAACAGAACAAGACAAATGTTTAACCTTATCAGGTCTGTGGTGTCTCAGTGAATATCTCTCTCTTCTCTTAATTTTAAATGCAAAGAAGGAATTCAACCGACTACATTAGGAATAAAAGCAAGAACCACATACAACAGAGACCTGTGGTATGGCTCACAAGACTCACAAAACTGGGCTCTTTCTTTAAAGTTTTATTTAGAGAGTCACCGCATACATAATGACTTGTGAATTTCAAGTCACAAATATGAAAAGTAAACCTCAATCCTTCTTTCATTCTGATTTCTCTATGACCCTATGATTTCCCTATGACTGGACAAATAACTAAAATGTTTAGGCGTTTTGATAGTCACCCCATTCTTTAGCATACATTTCAGTAAAACCTAAATATTTGTCAAAATTCAGTTAATCTAGGACAGAAAATATTGCTTCTTTTTAAAAGTTTGTGTTACCAAAATGTCTCTACCTATACAGAGTTTTTTACCCACACTTAGCCACTTCTATAATCCATTAGAAGTTGTAGACAAAGGAGAGAAGTGCTGTAAATAAAATATCTTAGAACTTGTAGTTATTAAAAAACAAAGTCAAGCTTTCGTTGTAGAAAAATGTACAAATCGCAGTATTGGTTCAACAAAAGTCCTGAAGAAGGGTACCCTATAACATGCCACCCTGTCCAAAACCTTCTGGGACACCACACAGTTCTCAGAAGACTGTGGGATTATTCATAAAGTGCAGCGCATGTGCAGTGGGAAGCCAACTATGAAGCCAGGAGCCGGCTACCCTCGGTAAACATGCCGGCGCTGGGACCCAAAGACCAGCGAAGAAGCAGCCCAAGTGAGGATGGTGCTGGATCCTTAGACAGGTGAGTGCCCTTTTTTAAAAGGCAGAAGCTATAGTATTTGTAGTTAATGTCTTTTAATAAGTGGACCATTTCCACACTTTGACTTTAGTTACAATACAACCCAAGAGTTCTACGAAATGATTGAAATATGAACTTTGATAACATACGAACTGTACTGAGAACAAATTTGAAAAATCTTATAAAATCTCCAAATCCCAGTTTGGAAAATTGTTTTGGTAACTTCAACTAAAAAGCTATCACCTCTATCTTTTTATGATGTTACCAGGTAGTACAACATGTATTTCCAGTACATAGACAGCTAGTCAGAACAAATGTTATGGTTTCATTTTATGTATTTTCTAATATTATTGCATTCACTAAAGTTTATAGTTATTTCCATTGGCGCTAAATATCTTCCATGATGTAATCAACAGTATAAATTATAATATTGAAATATAAATAGTCATCTTGTAAAAATCAAATTCATCTGATATTTTAAACTAAGAATAAATAACATTTGATAAGCTACATTTTAATTCAATGTTTATTTTGTGCTAAATAATGATACTGTTGAAGAAAATAAAATTAAAACAGTTATTACCAGTTTGTTATATTAATACAGTTGATGCAGATAAACTATATTACATATTGTAGCTTCTTTCAAGCATCTTCTGTATGGAGCAGAGTAAATAAACAAAATAAATCAAAACTATGGACAATGGTTTAAAAAATGATAGGTGCTTATTTTATTATATTTTTACTGAATGAGGACTCTTCTTTTCACACCTTGCTAATTAGATTAAGTGTCTATCTGGCCACAATTTTATAAATAGCACTAACATATGTAGCTAAATGTTCCTCATAAATATGTTGATAGATAATTACTGAGAAAGAAAAAGGCTGCTGCTGTTATACGCCTTATGAAATATTTTTTTGCCTTGCAGTGTCTATCTTCAAGATGTGCCTCCTACTTTACATACTTGTTCCAAGTTAAAGCTGTTCATCAAACAATTAAAATTCAGCATATACAAATACTGTAGCTGCTGACTTTTAATAAAAGGACAATTACCTTTCCAGAGATCCAGAGCCATCCTTACCCAGTTCTTCGCTGGTCTTCGAGTCCCTGGGGCCAGTATGTTTAGTGTAGGAAGCCAGCTGGGACTCCTTGCAGCTTCACAGCCAGATTCCCAATTTGCATGCGTAAGCTACTCTGCTTTGTGTGAATAGTCCCGCAGCCTCCTGGAACCTCTGAAAATTGCAGGTGGGGGGAGGAAACTTCTGGTGGAATCGCCTAGGCAATTTCAGCAGAAGTTGGAGCAAGTACCTGAAAAGCTAGGTGCTCTCTCCCCCCCAAAAAAAAGTTACAAAAGAAGAAGAGGAGTGGGGGAGGAGGACATGAAGCAGAACTATTCCTTAGGGCTCAATTCACACTTTTGCAACTTGTTATGCAACTTTGGACATCAATGTTGCATGACAAGTCCTTCCCCATGCTTTCCAATGATAACCATTCATATACTGTATGTGCCACTTAAAGTTGCAGCAACTTCAAAATAGTTCATGTGCTACATTGGTCTGACTCTCATGCAACTTGAGAGCCATATACTTCAATGTTAACCCTCAAAAATTGCATGAAAGTCATACCTGAATGTTATACAATGCAACAGTTGTCCATTATCACTGGTCAAAGCCAAAGCCGTATCCAAGTTGCACCCATCCAAAGTTGTGTCAAAGTTGCATCAAAGTTGCACTCCAAAGTCAGCACAACTTTGGAGTCATACAAGTGTGAATGGAGTCTTAGGGTCCTTCACACAGGCGTTCCGTATGTCCGTTTTTCCTCCATCAGTGGGCGGACGAAAAATGGACATACATGTATCTCTATGGGCTAGCGGATATCAGCGGATGATCATCTGCTGACATCCGCTGACATCCGTCTGCACTAAGCTCCATTTTTTAAGACGGAAGAAAACCCTATTTTTCTTTTTTCCCCTCATTAAATCCACTGTATATAGCTGGTTGCTAACGAGGGGGCCGGGAAGCTGGCCGCTACGTACTTAACAACTGATGAGTCATCAGCTCTCAGTGGGGTCCCGCTGACTGCTGAATGTAAAAAAAAAAAATTGCCAGCAAAAAAAGAACTGCAAAAAAAACTGCATGGGTCCCCCCTGGTCCATACCAGGCCCATAAGGTCTAGCATGGATTCGGAGGGGACATCCCCATGTCAAAATTTTTTAAAAAATGGAGTAGGTGTGCCCCCCAAAATCCATACCAGACCCTTATCCGAGCATGCAGCCCAGCAGGTCAGGAAAGGGAGGGGACAAGCGAGTGCCCTCCCCCCTACTGAACTATACCAGGCTGCATGCCCTCAACATATGGTGTGGGTGCTTTGGGGCAAGGGGGCTCTGTGCCTCCCACCACAACGCACCTTGCCCGATGTTGAAGGTTGACTGGTGGTTGTCAGGGTCTGCAGGCTTATCGGAGGTACCGGACCCCCCCCCCATGTAAATGGTTATCATTGTACCCATACCCATTCACCAAAAAGGCAGTGAAATGTAAAAAAAAACAAGAGCCGGTTTTTGACAATTCCTTTATTAATAACTCTGAGCTGTCTTCTTCTGGTGCCATCTTCTCCCAGTGTCTTCTCTTCCTGCCACCGTCTCTCCTGCTGCCTTCTTTTCCAGCTGGCATCTTTCCTGCTGCCTTCTCTTCCCGCCGCCGTCTCTTCCACTGCCTTCTCTTCCCGCTGCTGTCTCTCCCACTGCCTTCTCTTCCTGCCGCCATCTCTCCAGCTGCCTTCTCTTCCCGCCGCCCTCTCTCCCGATGCCTTCTCCCCCACCGCCGTCTTCTTCCTCGCTGCCGGTTACCTGCTAAAAATAAACAAGCCTCCGTTCCTCTGTGGCCGTCTTCCTCCGTTGTGTTGTCGTCTGCTGTCTGGCATCTGTTATAAAGCCATGGGGCGTGGCTATACGATGACATCACCCGGAGAGCCCACCCTTGTGACATCACAGGGGGCAGTCTCTTCAGGTGATGTCATTTGATGGCCACACCCCATTGGCTATATAACTGATGCCAGACAGCGGACAACAACACAATGGAGAAAGACAGCCACAGAAGAACAGAGGTTTTTTTTATCTTTAGCGGGTAACCGGCGGCGAGGAAAAAGACATCGGCAGGAGAGAAGGCAGCGGAAGAGACGGCGGCGGGAAGAGAATGCAGCCGGAGAGAAAGCGGCGAGAAGAAAAGGCAGTGGGAGAGACAGCGGCTGGAAGAGAGGGTAGTGGGAGAGACAGCAGCGGGAAGAGAAGGCACCGGGAGAAGGCAGCTGGGGAGAGACAGCGGCAGAGAGGACAGCACCGAGAGAAGGCAGCTCAGAGCTATTAATAAAGGAATTGTCAAAAACTGGCTCTTGTCTTTATTTTACAACTCACTGCCTTTTTGGTAAGTGGGTAGGGGTACAATGTACCCGATACCCATTCACATGGGGGGGCCCGGGATCTGGGGGCCCCCTTGTTAAAGGTGGCTTCCAGATTCCGATAAGCCCCCCGCCCTCAGACCCTGACAATCACCGGCTAGGGTTGTCGGGTAGAGGCCCTGTCCCCATCAACATGGGGCAAGGTGCTTTGGGGTGGGGGTGCGAGGGATGGGGGCCCCCCCTGCCACAAAGCACCCACCCCCCCATGTTGAGGGCATGCGGCCTGGTATGGTTCAGGAGGGGAGGTGCTCGCTCATCCCCTTCCTTTCCTGACCTGCCGGGCTGCGTGCTCGGATAAGGGTCAGGTATGGATTTTCGTGGGGGGCCCACGCCATTTTGTTTTTTTGGCATTGGGAGTGTCCCCTCCAAATCCATACTAGACCCAAAGGTCTTTTTTACACTCAGCTGTCAGCAGGAACCCCGCTGAGAGCTGATGACTCATCGGTTGTTAAAGACATGGCAGCCAGATTCTTTGCCCCCTCCTTAGCAACCAACCAAATACAGTGTTTGAAGTTCAGTTCAGCCACTTTTTTTTTGTAAAAAAACGGATGCAAAAATTTACATTCATTTTTGATTCTTTTTTTACAAAAAAAAAGTGACTGAACTGAACTAAAAAAGGGAACCCCCGTGTTGAAGGAGCCTTAGGCTCCTTTCACACTAGCGGAGTCCGTTTTGACTGACTCCACTGTTCAGCGGGGATCGATCCATTGATTCCTGATGAGCCGGCGGATGAAAGCTCTGTCCATGCAGAGACGGACCTGTCAGAGCCCCCACTCTCCTCTATGGGGATTGGATAAAAACTGAACTGCTTATCAGTTTTCCTCCGATCCAATCTGCCAGATGGATGGAAAATAGGGTTTTCATCCGTCTGGATTTAGTGGATTGGAGCGGAGCGGATGTCAGCGGACATGTCATTGCTGACATCCATCGCTCTATAGAGGTTAATGGAGAGTCCGTTCAGGTCGGCCTGAAAAAATATCAGGCAGACCTGAATGGTCCGTACGTGTGAAAGGGGCCTAGTTCAGTCACATCAAAATGGATGAAGTATTCATCAGTTTTTCATCAGTGCTCATCATTTTTTCATCCGTTTTTTTTTACATCCACTACCAATGCCTTAGGCCTCTTTCACACAGGCTTTCCATGTATGGGGTCCATTTTTGCTCAGCAGGGATTCCTCCACTGATCCCCGCTGAGCCGAGGAATAACAGTTCCATCTCCGCTCACTGAGCGGAGATGGAACTGTCAGAGCGCCACTCTCCTCTATGGAGATCGGATGAAAACGAACCGCCTGTCCGTTTTTATCCGATCCGATTCTACAGACGGATGGAAAATAGGATTTCCATCCATCTGTATTTCATGGACAGGATCGGATATGTCTCCGCTGACATCCGCCGCTCCATAGGGCTGCATGGAGCATCCGTTCAGGTCCACTGGAAAAATGGACAGGCAGGCCTGAATGGAAAGCGGTGTGAAAGGGCCCTAAGGCCATCTGTTGACGGATGAAAAATGGACATCAATGCATCTCTGTGGAAAAATGGATGACAAAGGATGATGATCATCCATTTGCATCCATTTTCATCCGCTTCCATCAACATCTGTTTTTTTGAACGGATAAAAGCCCTATTTTTCATCCATCAAAAAAACGGATCGGACGAAAAATGGATGTAAACTGACGAATGGTCAGTTTTTCATCCATTTTTGCATTGGTAGTGGATGTAAAAAAAAACGGATGAAAAACTGATGACCACGGATGAAAAACTGATAAAAAAAACTGATGAGCACTTATGAAAAATGGATGAAAAACTGATGAATACTTCATCCGTTTTGACATGACTGAACGGATTAAATGAATGGTCCGTATGTGTGAAAGGACCCTAAGGCCCCTTTCACACGAGCAGAGCCCGTTTTGACGGGCTCCGCTGCTCAGCGGGGATCCATCAGTTGATCCCCGCTGAGCCGGCAGATGACAGGACAGTCTCTGCACAGTGCAGAGACTGACCTGTCACATCTCCATTCTCCTCTATGGAGGATCGGATGAACACGGACCGTCTGTCCGTGTTCATCTTATCTGATCCGCCAGGCGGATGGAAAATAGGGTTTCCATCCATCTGTTTTTGGCGGATCAAAGCGGATTGGATGTCACCGCTGACATCCGTCGCTCCGTAGAGGACAATGGAGCATCCGTTCGGGTCCGCCTGAAAAACTGACAGGCGAACCCGAACGATCCGCTCGTGTGAAAGAGCCCTTAGTGTGAAGTTCCACCTTAATTACTTAGAATTAAGAGAAGTGAATGTGAAGCCATTGGATAAGACCGGTTTCACATGGCCGTGTCCGTAAACAGACTCTGTTTGCTCAGCGGGGATCACTCTGAGCCGACGGATGACAGATCTGCACTCTGTGCAGAGACGGATCCATCAGAGCCCCTGCTCTCCCCTATGGCAAATTAGATGACAACAGATCCGCCTGTCCGTTGTCATCTGATCCAATCCGCAGATGGATGGAAAAATGGGGTTTTTCTCCGTCAGACTTTTACTCTGCAGCGGATCAGAGAGCGACGGCATGTCTCCGCTGACATCCGTTGCTCCATAAGGCTGCATGGAGGCGCCATTCAGGTGAAAGAAAAAACTGACAGGCAGACCTGAACGGAACGTCCGTGTGAAAGGGGCCTAAGTAGGACCGCATAGTTATAATTTACAGAAGTTCAGCAACGGCTGCCAGTATATTTCCTTCAGGTTTCCTATAACGCCCCTTTCACGCGATCGACCCGCTTGGATCTGCCTGTCTGTTTTTCAGGTGGATCTGAGCAGGCCACCCATTGATTTGTTTGGGCAGGCAGATGTCAGTGGAGATGTGTCCACTGACACCGATCTGCCATCTGATCCGACAAGATCTGCTCAAAACAGACGGATGGTGATATGTTCGCCATCAGTTCAGCGGATCGGATCGAATGGGATCAGATGAAAAGGAACATGCTGTCCATTTTCATCCGATCTCCCATAGAGGACAGCGGGGCTCTGACAGGACTGTTCCTGCACAGTGAGCAGAGATGGACCTGTCCTCCGCCGGCTCAGCTGAGATCAACGGAGCGATCTCCCGCTGAGCCAGTGGAGCATGCTGAGTGGATCCGCCCCGCGTGAAAGGGGTGCAAAAGTGTATTCAAACTCAAAATTTCAGTATGTTCAGCCTAATTGTATTCAATGTTCTTAAATCCTTTATGTTTCTTTTATTATTTGTGAATCTGCTTCAAAGGTTGCCAAAGCTAGGCTACTGCCTCACACTTAGTCTGTTACTTAGGCATACAAATGACCATAGGTGTGCGCAGCCCATTGCATTAGGGTGTACACCCCAAAGCTCAAACACACATGACATTCTCTGCAGCCTCAACTGCACGGGGCAGTGAATGAATGGGAAGTGCTCTGTACTGAGCGGCTTCCTGGTCCTTCACAAACTGAAGCATAGTAAACACAGTCTACTATGCTTCAATTATGAATGAACACAGTAAGCAAGTGTGTTCACTGTGTTCATTTAGAATAGGAAGGGGCAGGCAAGTTACATATTTACTAGCCCCTTTCCCTGCTGTCCATCCCCTGCAGCAGCCTAGAGAGAGGAAGCTAAAAGCACTGAGGGACAGAGGGGCTAACATGGGGGAAGTCCGGGCAGTAGGGGGAATCATTACCACACCTAGTGATTAGGGTGTGCCCAGGCTCACCTGGCACACCCCCTGCACACGCCTATGCAAATGACCAACTGAAAAAATACACATGGCAGGCTGACAAAGAAACTTTTCAACAGATTCACAAAAAGTTTGAGAAGTCTATAGTATAGTGAGGCATGATACTAAACATACTGAAAAAATTGATTTTGGGTTTACATACACTTGAAGGACTGAAATAACATTGAGATTCAGCCTATTATTATATTTAACCCTATATTCAAAATACAAGTACAAAATAAAGGGATTTTAACAGGCCACTGCCCTTTTTGCTATTACCAGAATGGTGAAGGTGTGTTTATTCTCTATTGATATGAGGTGTAATCAGAATATTTCTCTTGATATATTTTATGCTGAAATGAGAGCACAAAAGCTTCTAAAAGAAATCCTCTAGATAGAGTAAGAAGACATTCAAAGGAGGAACAGACCTCTAAGTGTGAAGAAGATCAAAATTGCTTTAATAACTAAATATGAGAAAATGAGCTTGATATGTTTTCAAGCTAAAATGTTGGATCATGGGAACAATTTCAAATATCTGAAAGGTGCTATCAGCCAGGATGGCAAGCCAAATAAAGAGATCAAGACTATAATACACCTGGAATAAGGTTTTAATTGGGAACATGGAAGCTGGACTTATATGACTCTATTTTTGTCCTTACACTTACGCACAGCTAAGAACCATGGACACTGTGCTTGCTTAAAAGCCCTAATAGAGACAGTGATGGCACAGATCCAAAGGTTTAGGCATATAAATAGCATGACTAAAAACAGAGACATATTGCCCTGACTAGCCTGAGAAGCAGGAAAACCGATGCAATAGAAAGGTGTGATATTTTTATAATAGAATAATAATAAAACTGATATAATGTAGTCTGAACCCGTTTAAAGGCATTATTTACTATATTGCTTAGAACACATAGAAAGTGTTAATAATGGTGTTGTAACATAATATATTTTTCTCATTCCTATGATTTATGTCTTCCAAAAACATATTTTGTGGGAAGATTATCTTTTCGGATTATGCTGCTGCACTTTTAAGAATGCAGGCCCACTCCAGATTGTTTTTAGGTTTTTTAGCTCCCTTTTTCCACATGCATTACCCTTTGAAGAGCAACACACAGGTGGATTGCCTTTCAGAGGGCTTTTGACAATGCCAAAAAGCCTGCCCCACAATGCCACAACCATGTACATGCAGATGGTAGCACAGCTGAGTATACAACCCTATCCGACTTCCTTTACAGTTTAAGGGGGAAGGGGGCATAAAAAAACAGAGATCACCCAACTCTTTTTACTGGCCCTCAACTACAAGTGTAAATGTAGTCTTATATTTATCATTGCATTCAAAAGTGCTTTCCCTTGGCAACATACAGATTATTGAGCCACCAAATCTATAATTTTCTCCTCAAAGTATATCCAAGAAAAAAATCAATAACATATTGCAGGTTATAAGTACACAGATGTGGTAGCTATGTTATTTTTCTTTATACAGGGTAAGTACATTTTCTGCAAGGACATAAAAATTCCCAATAACGCTGATAGAAATCCAGTGTCCTAGTAATTGCATGCGCACTAAGCCAAAAACTCAAACAATCCTATTGGCTTTCCCAGCTATATTCTGTGATATACAGAACACTGCCTCTCTATGTAACGGAAAGAATGAGATGCTTGTAGTCCAAATCAGGAAAGCAACCTATAGTGACAACACTGCACCCCCATAGATATAGCATAGTGAGATAGCATTCATGAAAGCCAGGTGGATGTTGCCCACAAAAGAAAGTATTCTCTAGTCAGTCTATGCTCCTATGTGCTGTGAAAGTAGCTTGAAGACTGAGATGTGGGGTGACCATGTGGGGTGACCATATCCTGGCCTGTCTGGCCTACACAGATGGACCACCAAGCAAGACTTTGGGAGAGTTGGAGATTCTGAAGGGACAGAGGTACTCAGCATCAGAACAAACCAGGTTTTTTGTATAATTCTGTGTGCGAGCACCCAATATTTCCAGTCTGATAACTGAAGGAACCAGTAAAACATAGATGCTGAGTAATGCTGAGACTGGGGCAGTTGTGTCCTTAAGAGGAAGAGACAGAGTTCTGCAGCAAAATAGCCAGAAGATATAAATACATTTTTGATCGTTGTTTGGATAACAACCAGGGCTTTTTTTTCAGCGGGAACACGGGGGAACGCAGTTCCGGCACCTCCAGAACTGAATGCATGTAATGGCAAGAGGGGCTGGGGTAAGCTGGAGGGTCTATTGATGTTGGGAAATCTATTGTTGCTGGAGGGGATCGGTTTTGCGGAGCAAGGGGTCTATTGTTGCTGGGGAGGTCTGTTGCTTGTGAGGGATCTATTGAGGCTGGGGGTCGGTCTAATACTGCTGGAGGGGGGTAATCATTGCTGGGAGGGTTTGATTGTTGAGGTAGAGGTCTATTGTTGCTGGGGAGGTCTTCTGTTGCTTGTGAGGGATCTATTGTGGCTGGGGGTGGGTCTTATACTGCTGGGGGAGGGGTCAATCATTGTTGGGAGGAACTATTGTTGAGGTAGGAGTCTAATGTTGTTGAGGAGGTCTTCTGTTGCTTGTGAGGGATCTATTGTGGCTGGGGGTGGGTCTAATACTGCTGGAGGGGGTTAATTATTGCTGGGAGGGATCTATTGTTGAGGTAGGACTCTAATGTTGCTGGAGAGGTCTTCTGTTGCTTGTGAGGGATCTATTGTGGCTGGGGGTGGGTCTAATACTGCTGGAGTGGGGGTCAATCATTGCTGGGAGGGATCTATTTTTGAGGTAGGGGTCTAATGTTGCTGGCTGTTGGAGGGTCTACTGATGCTGGCTGCTGGGAGTCCCTTGTTGCTGGGGTGGATCTATTGTTGCTGGTGTGTCTAGATCTATTTTACTGCCTTTCTTGCTATCATTAACAAACTCCATACAAAAATAAGCACCACAAAATAATACTTGGTTCTCTGTTCTCTAAAAGGGGCAGTACTGGGAGGCGGGTAAGGGGTGGAAACAAGGGACGGTGCTTGGAGATGAGTAGGGGGCGGAGTCAAGGGGCAACTCGGAAGGGAGGATTTCCTGCACCTATTCTCTGAGAAAAAAAGCCCTGATAACAACCCTTGTATGGGCAGAACATTGTGTTAATTTTACATTTTTATGAAGAAAAGTGGGCAAAAAAGTCCAAAATGAATTCCATTGAGTGGACTGAGTCCTTGGAAAGCTCTCAATTATTTGGAAATCTCAATCAATTATTTAGGAATATCAGTACACCTGCTTATTCATTCAATTATCTAATTAACCAATGATGTGATGGGATCAAAATGCATAAAATAAGGCAAACACAGGTCAGGAACGTCACTGAATGTTCAAATTGAACACCGTAATGGAAAAAATGTCATTATAGCCACGACATCGTAGTTGATGCCAAATGGGATGGTTTCAGTATTCCTGTAACTGCTGATCTCCTGGGATTTTCACGTACAACAGTCTTCAGATATTACTCAGAAAGGAGCAGAAAAACAAAGAAAAATTCCAAGGGTAAACTCATTAACTTTTATCTCATGCGATGTTTGTGTTTTTTGTTTATTTTTTTTAAATATCACATGTGATAATAAAAGAGTCAATTCATCAAAGTAAATGATTGAATTTGATGTAAGTATTGCAAATTGGGGAAATATGTGGGGTAAATCCAGCATAAATATTGAGATAAAGCATTAAAGTCAATTCATTAAAAGAAAAACACAATTGGTATTTATCTCATGATGCAGGAGTTTGATATTTTAGAAATTTACAAAATAACAATGAGGAGGGACTGTGTACTGGTCAGTAAATTAAGGCTGGTTTCACACTAGTTGCAGCCGCGGCTCGCAGCAGGGGGTCCGGTGCGTCCCTGTTCACCATTTCAGGGGCAATTCAGGTCCAAATTATTGCCTGAATTTGAACCTGAAACGGAACCAGTGGTGCACAGTATCCTTCTGCAGTGCACTCCATAGCCGCCCCAGAGATGTGTGAACCATCTCCATTGAGTGTCCGTCACAGTCTCCTTTCATGAGAATTGGATGCAGAGAAACTCGCATCCAATTCGCATAAGTGTGAACCCAGTCTTAACCACTTGACCACTGGGCACTTAAACCCCCTTAACAACCAGACCAATTTTCAGCTTTCAGCGCTCTCACACTTTGAATGACAATTATTCAGTCATGCAACATTGTTCCCATATGAAATTTGCGTCCTTTTTTTCACACAAATAGAGCTTTCTTTTGGTGGTATTTAATCATCGCTGGGTTTTTTATTTTTTGCGCTATAATTAAAAAAATACCGAAAATTTTGTAAAAAAATGAATTTTTCTTTGTTTCTGTTATAACATTTTGCAAATTAGTAATTTTTCTTCATAAATTTTGGCCAAAATTTATACTGCTACCTATCTTTGGTAAAAAAAAAAAACTAATTAGTGGATATTATTTGGTCTTTGTGAAAGTTATAGAGTCTACAAGCTATGGTGTCAATCACTGAATATTGATCACACTTGATTTACTGACGGCCTATCTCATTTCCCGAGACCCTAACAAGCCAGGAAAGTACAAATACCCCCCAAATTACCCCTTCTTGGAAAGTAGACATTCCAAGGTATTTAGTAAGAGGCATGGTGAATTTTTTGAAGTTGTAATTTTTTCCCACAATTCTTTGCAAAATGAATTTTTTATTTTTTATTTTTCCCCAAAATTGTCATATGTTAACATGTTATTTCTCACACCCAGCATATGTATACCACAAATTACACACCAAAACACATTCTACTACTCCTCCTGAGTATGGCGATACCACATGTGTGACACTTTTACACAGCCTGGCCACATACAGAGGCCCAACATGCAGGGAGCAACGTCAGGCGTTCTAGGAGCATAAATTACACACATAATTTCTTGACTACCTCTTGCACTTTTGAAGGTCCTGGAGCACCAGGCCAATGGAAACGCCCAAAAAATCACCCCATTTTGGAAAGTAAACACCCCTTCGTATATTCTAGGAAGCATAATGAGTCTTTTGAACGGTTCATTTTTTCCACAAGTTTTTGGAAAATGTGGAAAGAAAATGAAAACGCATTTTTTTTTTACACAAAGTTGTCAATTTATACAATATTTATAACACACAGCATGTACCCCACAAAAATGACACCCTAAAATATATTCTGCTACTTCTCCCGAGTATGGCGATACCACATGTGTGACACTTTTACACAGCGGGACCACATACAGAGGCCCAACATGCAGGGAGCACCGTCAGGTATTCTAGGGACATACATTTAGAATCTAATTTGACCACCGATTACACTATTGTGAGGCACTGTGGTGGCATATATAGGCACTGTAGTGGCACAGATGGGCAGGGTATTGGCACGGATGAGCAGTAGAAGGGCATGAATGGGCACTGTAGTGGCACAGGTGGGCACTGTAGTGGCATGGATGGGCAGTGTAGTGGCATGGATGGGCAGTGTAGTGGCACGGATGGGCACTGTAGTGGCACGGATGGGCATTGTAGTGGCATGGATGTGTCACGGATGAGAACTGATGTGGTATGGATGAGCATGAATGAGGCACAAATGAGCCATGGATGGGGATGGATGAGGCACGGATGGGTGGGTGAGCACGGATGGATGGATGGGCGACCACGGATGGATGGCTGGGTGAGCATGGATGGATGGATGGGTGAGCATGGATGGATGGATGGGTGAGCATGGCTGGGTGGGTGCGCATGGATGGATGTCTGGGTGAGCATGGATGGATGGCTGGGTGAGCACGGCTGGGTGGGTGAGCATGGATGGATGGATGGGTGAGCACGGCTGGGTGGGTGAGCATGGATGGATGGATGGGTGAGCATGGATGGATGGTTGGGTGAGCACGGCTGTGTGGGTGAGCATG
>BLSH010099361.1:227365-244975 GCA_018402905.1 Glandirana rugosa | reverse complement strand
TTTACCGTTAACAGTTATATCGATGACTTTTGGGTGGGAAAAATTACCGAACCCCCTACCAGATAGGTAGGGAAATAACCAGGAAGATTCGGTAGATTGGTTTCAAGTTTCCGGTCCTTCACGTAACGCAAACAAATGTGATCACCCCGAAATCAAACCACCCAGGCACTTACCCAATTCAAAAGAAGTTCGGTTATCACCTCGGTTTGGGTTTGTAGTAGTTATTAAAAGTATTTATTTTATGGTAGTGCTAAGTCTGGACACCTATTACTAAATTCACTAATTCATGAATCAATTTGCTGATCTTTGCCATTGGCATCTCTTAAAATCCACAGGTCTGAATCGTGATGGTATTTTATTTATGAAAATTATTGATGATGTTTGGGTTTGGCTCCACTATTGGCTTGAAGAAAACTTAACCCATTCACGGACCCACCAAACTAAAGCCCCACTAGTGTAAACAAACGCAATGCACTTCCTGGCCTTTGAACTTTGGTTAGATGGCTTAGAAGGACCAATAAAGGGATGGATAGACCATCCCCCAAGCCATTAAAAAGGGTGGGTTTTCAGTAGCTATATTGACAATTGCCATTTTGTTTAGCTGTGAGAGGGAAAGCATAGGTAGTGATGCTGGACAAGTGCATAGGGACAGATTAGTGTAAGGCTTGTGGGCACAGGCTGGTCAATTAAAGTGGTATTAAACGCACAATTTTTTTTATAATGGGCTCCAAAGGAGACGAATGCCATAGTGTGTTAGTATGCACCCCATCTTAGCACATTATGGTAGGCTTATCTGTCAGACCAGCCCTCCAGCTCTGCCCTGTCATCACTCCAGGGGGTCTTGGGCCCATCCATATTCACCCGGGATTTCTTCCAGGTTTGCTCTCTCCAGCCATTTGAATGGTCAACTTTCAGCATGCGATGATGTAATTCCTGAACAATAGGGTCTCTTCTGTTATAAAAACCCTGCCTGTCAGCCATTTTTAAATTGCTGGCTTCAATACTGCCTTAACCTCCTAGACGGTATTCCCGAGTATGGCTGGGGGTGAGTTTTCACTGCAAATAGTGGTAACCCCGAGCTACACTCGGGATTCCATTGCTGGATCCAGGCAGTGGTATTTACCTTGCCCCCTGGATCCAGCAATGTCCCCCCGCTGTGTCTACAGGCTGTGTCCTCTGCTCGATGCCTCTGTGATGCCGGGCTCCGTTCCCTGTGAGCGTCGCACGGGGGCAGAGCCTGGCAGGAAATTCAAAAAGTGATACACATAGTAAAAATACAGTACACTGTAATCTGTAAGATTACATTACTGTATCAAATCATTTCACATCCCCTTTTTCCATAGTGCTTTGTCCAGTGCCCTGCATGCACTTTTATATTATAAATGCCATTCTTTCTGCCTGGAAACTTGAGAGCGTCCATGGCATAAAAAAGCATCCCTTTACGTCAAAAGCAGCTTTTGATCAGCTAGAGAACACCGATAGTAAATAAGAATCATTTGCAGAATTGAGTGATACTGATTTTTGGGGAAATTTATCATCAGACACTGAAAGCGATGATAGCGACAATTCTGCAACCGAGCAAATTTCAGTGTTTTTGACTAGATTACATTATTGAATACATTTTATTATTATATTATCATCTTTGATAATTATTTATAGTTATTTATTATATTATAATTTTTTTCATATATATATTATAATTTATGATTTTGTGTTTCAAACTTTATCATACCCGAGATGTCTACTAGACTCTTGTTTGGACAGATTTAAGTGAGCTATTCCTAAGAAATACAGGCCTACAATATAAAATGCCAAATTTCCATGCAAAATAATGTACCGCTTTCAGCACCAAAAATCTGAAATAATCAAACCGCCAGGGAGGCGGTACACAGGTAGAACGACGACAGCATGCAGGATGCCTTTTGCCAATCATGGCTCAGGGGTCTCAGTCCACACACCACACTATATAAGGCCGCTTGAACAGCGGCCGTATGTAGTGTGTGAAAGTGGAGCTAGCAGCTAGTTTAGCTAGCTTAGTTAGTGGCATGTAGGCAGTGTAGTATATGGATACAGTGTAGAGTATATACAATCAGTGCAGGCAGTGTATTATATAGATACAATGTAGAGTATATACAGTCAGTGCAGTATATAGATACAGTGTAGAGTATATACAGTCAGTTCAGGTATTTTAAGAATATATATATATATATATATATATACAGTATATATATATATATATACGTGCCATTTAGTGTATATATAGTGCGTGCTCGGATAAGGGTCTAGCATAGATTTTAAGGGGAATGCCATGCCAAAATTAGGCCCTTCAGGTCTGGTATGGATTTTAAGGGGAACCCTGCACCATTTTTTTTTTAAAAGGCGTGGGGGTCCCCCCAAAGTCCATACCAGGCCCTTCAGGTCTGCTATAAAATTTAAGGGGAACCCCATGCCAAAAGTTTTTAATAAAATGGCGTGGGGGTCCCCTAAAATTGGGATCTGGTATGGATTTTAAGGAGGAACCCTCGCCAATTTTTTTTTTTAAATGGCCTGGCATCCCCCCAAAATCCATACCAGACCCTTACCTGAGCCCACAGCCTGGCAGGGCAGGAGGGGGGACGAGCAAGCACCCGCCCCCTCTCTGAACCGTACCAGGCCATATGCCGTCAACATGGGGAGGGTGCCTCTTCCCCACAACCCTTGCCGGTGATTGTGGGGGTCTGCGAGTGGGGGGCAGGGAGCTTATCAGAATCTGGAAGCCCCCTTTAATAAGGGGGCCCCCATATCCCGCCCTCCATGTGAATGAGTATGGGCTACATTGTACCCCTACTCATTCACCAAAAAAAGTGTAAAAAAAGCAAAAAACACAGGAGACAATTAGGGACAAGTCCTTTATAAAAAAAAAAGAAACAAAACAGTGTCCCAAGATGTACATCCACGTCAATTATGGCGTGCGATGGACGAAAAAAAAATTACCGGAAAAGCTCCTCCTCAATGGAAGGCTCCCACTGACTGCTGTCTTTTTCCGTTTGACAACTCTTATAACGGCTAGGTCGAGGCCACCCAGTAATGTAAGCCGGTGACCCGCCCCTTCTGACATCATGTGATGTCAGAGCGGGTGGGGTCACTCAGTTACATCACCAGGTGGCCCCACCCTTGTGTATAAATAAACTGTCAAATAAAAAATAGGCCAGTCGGTGGGAGCCCTCCTATTAGGGAGGAGTTGTTTCAGAGTTTTCTTATTTTATGGATCATCGCACAGCGTGATTGATGATGGATTACATCGGGGGACACTTTTTTCTCTTTTTTAATTAAGGACTTGTCCCAAACTGTCTCCTGTGGTTCTTTCTTTTTTTACACATTTTATTGAATTAGTAGGGGTACGATGTACCCGATACTCTTTCACATGGGGGGGTCAGGATCTGAGGGCCCCTTGTTAAAGGGGGCTAGGAGATTCCAATAAGTATGGACTGGGAGGGACCCCACGCAATTTTTTTCAGCGATTTTTATCTATATTGCTGGGAGCCGGCAATACATTACAGCCGCGATCGATTTTAGATGAAATTTTTCCTTTAGAAATATAATTTTCCTGCGACACTGTTCTAAACATCACACAGATGTGTCAGGCAGACTAAGGGGACCCCCTCCCCAGGCACAATATTTAAAGGAATATTTAATTTTTATTTTTTCCCTTTAATCATTATTAAAATCCCTGCTCCTGAAAAAACAATTGATTTACAAACTTTTTTGCATTGATACATGTGCCCTAGGGCAGTACCCGGGTTCCCATACACTTTTTATGGCAATAACTTGCATATAAGCCTTTAAAATGAGCGCTCTTGATTTTTCATGTTTGTGTCCCATAGACTTTAATATTGTTCGTAGGTTCGCAAATTTTTTGCCTGTTTGCAAGTTCTGGTGTGAACCGAACCAGGGGGTGTTCAGCCCATCCCCACCCCTGATGTTAACCCCTTCCCAGCCAGTATCATTAGTAAAATGACAGTGCATATTTTTTAGCACCAATCAATGTAATAATGTCACTGGTCCCCAAAAAGTGGCAAAAGTGTCACTTAGTGCTAAAATAGTCTGTCGCAATATTGCAATTGCTGCTATTACTAGTAAAAATATTAACCACTTACCAACCGGGCCCCTTTTTTACATTTGTTGGTTACAAGCTAAAAACAGTTTTTTTGCTAGAAAATTACTTAGAACCCCCAAACATTAATTTTTTTTTTCAAACACCCTAGAGAATAAAATGGCGATCGTTGCAATACTTTTTGTCACACAGTATTGGCGCAGCGGTCTTTCAAGCACGATTTTTTTGGAAAAATTTCATTTTTTGAGTTAAAAAATAAGACAACAGTAAAGTTAGCCCAATTTTTTTTGTACATTGTGAAAGAGGATGTTACGCCGAGTAAATAGATACCATACATGACACGGTTGAAAATTTCGCGCACTCGCAGAATGGCGACAAAGTCCGGTATTTAAAAAGTTCCATAGGCGACGCTTTAAATTTTTTTATCAGTTAGCAGGTTAGAGGTGCAGAGGAGGTGTTTTGCTAGAATTATTGCTCACACTCTGGCGTTTGCGGCGATACCTCACATGTGTGGTTTGAATACCGTTTTCATATGCGGGCGCGACTTACGTATGAGTTTTCTTTGCTGCGTGATTTCGCGGGGACGGTGGCGCTTTATTTTTTTTTTTTTATTTATTTATTTTTAACACTGTTCCTTTAAAAAAAAAAATTCTGATCACTTTTATTGCTATCACAAGGAATGTAAACATCCCTTTTGATAGTAATATATGGTGACAGGTACACTTTTTGGAGGGCCAGGGGGTCTAAGAGACCCCCCCATCCCTCCTTTGCACTTCACAGTATTCAGATCGCCAAAAACGGCGATTCTGAATGCTGTCATTTTTTAAAAATTGCCGCCGTTAGTCGCCGAGTAAACCGGAAGTGACGTTGTGATGTCACTTCCGGAATTTGCCGAAGGAGACACGATCGGAGCAGATTACGGCTTCTATCAGGTCTTCTTCTAGCCGGCGGAGGCGCCGGATCATCGCTCCGGTCTCCCAGTGGGACGGGAGGCCGGAGAAGAGCGGCGAAAGGCGGCAGGAGGGGGGATGTCCCCTCCCGCCCCCTGGGATAACGACCGAGCAGCTCCCGAGCCAGATCGGTCGTCATCCCTGGATAGCCGACGGACCGCTCTAAAAAACGATACCGGGATATAGCCTGCAGCTGCAGGCTATGTCCCGGTACAGCCGCTCAAAACCAGCCGCCGCCTATTTACAGCGCTGGGGCTGAACCGGTTAATAAGTACATACCATAGTTTTTAGACGCTATAACTTTGACGCCAACCAATCAATGTACACTTATTGGGATTTTAGCAAAATTATGTAGCAGAATACATATTGGCCTAAATTGATGAAGAAATTCGATTTTTTTCAATTGTTTTATTGGATATGTTTTATAGCAGAAAGTAAAAAAACATTGTTTTTTCAAAATTGTCTGTGTTTATAGCACAAAAAATAAAAATCGCAGAAGTGGTCAATTACCAGCTCTATTTGTGGGGAAAAAAGGACATACATTTTATTTGGGTGCAGCGTCACATGATTGCGCAATTGTCAGTTAAAATAACGCAGAAAAATGGCCGGGCCATGAAGGGGGTAAATCTTCTGGAGGTCAAGTGGTTAATTGTGGGGTTTTTTTTTTCGTTTTTTTAAATGTCTACTATGGGAGTGCCCAGCTCCTGCTCTCTATGGCTATCTATCTATCTTTTTTGACAATTCTGTGCCGCTGTATAAATTTACAGAATGTGGTATCAAGATTTACTCTCCATTTATTTCAGTGGGGTTCGGTTCTGAGTTTTGCCAATTTAACACAGGACACAAAGGATTTGCTCATCCCTAATGAAAACTAACAAATACCTTTTTGCTTATATTTTATGAGGGGAAAGTACAACCCGGGATTATAATTCACATAGTAAACTATACTGCATTCTCCCCAGTCATGCAGAAGCTGAGAATTATATAAAAGACTCATTAGAATTCCCTCTTTCTGCTTAAGAAACAGAATAATTCATTCTTTTACTCATACATTTTGTAATATTTCAAGTAAGTGCTAGGTTTGTAGTAACAAGAATTTCTACCAGAATGTCATCTATTTCTCATCTAAGTGCATATTGTACAACCTGATTTCATGTTCTGTTATTATGATGAATAAACATAAGACATTCAAAAACAATTAGGCCTCATGTATGAACTCATAGTAATAAAAACATTCAATATCAAAACTAGCGTGTTGCATCAATTATATATTTAATAATGAAATGAAAAGTGTGCTGATCAAAATATTAGTCATTTGACAGAATGGGCAATCGGTTGAATTACTGGATGGAGAGTAACTGTTACTTGCAGTTAACACAACATTTGCAAAGTTAGAAGCAATAATGAAAAGCAGGTCTATGATGGAAAAAAACATGCACATGATGCGGAATAACAAAATCTGCACAAACATGGGCACTTCACGGTGATTTCTCTGTGACTCAGTCAGGGAACTGTGTGGTTGCATAGCATAGTCTCTATAGAACTTCATAACAAAAAGTTATGGTGAGAATCACGACATCAGTAAAACAATTCAGAAAACAGCTCCTTACAATTAACCCCATAGAGATTGTGCCTCTCAGGCCTAGTGTTACTCTGCTCAGGTGAATAGCTAGAGGCATCCAAAGATAAAATGCCACATTACTAGAAGTAGAGAGCTCTGGTAGCAGGAAAGGAAAACCCAACACTAGATAGGCCTTTTGGAGAAGCTATGTGCTATTAAGCTCTTGTCCAGCTTCCGGCCAGTTCTGATAGTGGAGGGCCTCTCATCTGTCTGCAGATCACTTGCTCAGCTACCTTTGCCTCATCAGGTGTGGCCCCTCTGGGTTGCTGAAGGCAGGAAGCAGAAGAAATTAGCTTTCCTGGACATGTGCAGGAATCCAGGGAGTTGTGGGAAAAAGCATAAGGGCCCTTTCACATGGGCTGTCCGATCAGGTCCATCTGTCAGTTTTTCAGTCAGACCTAATTGGACCCTCCGTCTCCCTTATGGAGCAACAGATGTCAGCTGACACATCTCCGCTGACACCTGTTGCCATCCGATTCGATCCCGCAAAAAACAGACAGATGGTGGACCTATTTACCATCCGTCTGGTGGTTCGGATGGAAATGGACAGGCAGTCCATTTACATCTGATCTCCCCATAGAGGAGAGCGGGACTGTGTACATGTCGGCACTTCACAGCGAAGCAGACACAGACCTGTCATGTACCTGCTCAGTGGGGATCAGTGGAGAAAGCAGAATCCGCTACACAGAGGCGCCTGCGTGAAAGGGCCTACACCTGCATCTGAGCATGGTAAGTAAATAGGCACTCTGCTATGGAAATACAGAGCAACTAATCATACAATCATACAGTATTTAATTCTACTGTAATCATATAGTAAAAGCTCAACTTTCAATAATTCTAATTAGTTTTATAACCGCGTGTCTCAGCTGCCTGTCATCCAAGATGATCAAACACAAAAATGAGTGAGGAATTTCTCTGAAGGCACAGTAAACATAGTAGATCAGGAAGAGAACGAATCTACATCAAGTGGAAGAAAGCAAAGCATATATAGCTGCTTGAAGGAACTCATAAGATGTGACACGTTCAAGATGGCAGCTGAAAAAATGTACAAATAAAATATGAACACTAGAAATGTTGCTGGAAGGCATGTCATTTGTTATTACTTTTTAGTCTACCAAGGTAGGAAGCATACATTGAAAATAGCGAGGTTCTTATGACAAAGTTCAGAAGTCAGTTTTAACAGTGGAAAAGGCATTAAGCAATTTTTTGAAAGAATACATGAAGCAAAGCCTTAAGTGAATTTGTTTGATATATTACTCTTTTTAAAACCCAACTCTAGTATTTCTGTGCATAAGTAATAGGGATGAGAAAATCACTTATCTTGAAGCAGATGCCTGTAGAAAATTAGTAATTTGTACTACCACAAATCTCATAAATTAGCTGCCATGTGTGCATATGTTGGAACAATTCATCCACTCTGCCTTCAAACATCTAGAACCAAACTGCTAGTGAAGTAGGGAATTTGTTTGCCCCACTGCTCTAGTTGTCAGTTCATTTTTACTGAAAATGTAATGTGTACTTTATTATTATTTATATACCGTCAACAGTTTGCGCAGCGCTTTACAAAATTAAATTTATCTTATAGCCAAAGCTTTTTTGGCCATACTTCTCCTGTGGGTCACAGTAGTGCACTTACTCTTGCTCTCTTGTGACCCAGAATCAGCTGATAGCAGGCTACTGCCACTATTAGCTGACATGACAGAGCTGCTCCAGGTTGCCTGATTGACAGCTGGCTCCACATGGGAGCTGGAGTCAACTGCACCTGCCCCCTCCCTAACACAGGGCTCTAGTAAGCTCTGGAGGGGCAGGGTGGAGAGCAATATATTGGCATCACATGATCAGCAGTCATGTGATCACTCAGGCTGAGAGCCAACATGGGATAGCTGCAGCATCACACCAACATAGAGGTGAGTATGTGTGTTTGATTATTTGTTAACCCCAAACTTCTTTAAGCTAGGACAGTGGTTCTCAACTCCGGTCCTCAGGACCCACCAACAGGCCAGATTTTCAATATTACCTTGGGGAGATGCAGACTAGAACACTGAAATCACTGAGCCGCATAATTATATCACCTGTGATGTATTTCAGTTATCCTGCAAACCTGGCCTGTTAGTGGGTCCCAAGGACCGGAGTTGAGAACCACTGAGCTAGGAAGAAGAAACTGAAAAAACAAAGATGCCATTAGCTAAAATTTATAGATAAATAAAACAAGCTCTATCAACATTTATTTCCTAATTTTCCCCATATTATCTGAGACTGTTACCATAGTCAGTGACTGTGTATTCAACCACGATGAAAACCTAACAAAAAAGTAAGCCTATATGCTTTTGGTCCCCTGCATGCAGGTCTATGTCACCTTATGTTTCATTATATGATTTTCCAGTCTGGATTTCGTCCACAACACTCCACAGAAACTGCTTTCCTAAAACTAACAAATGATTTACTAATGGCCAAAACCAATGGACACTATTCTGCACTCCTACTCCTGAACCTTTCTGCTTCCTTTGATACGGTTGACCACCCCCTCCTCCTCAGAAAACTCCAGGCCTTTGGTCTGCGTGACTGTACTTTTTGCTGTTTCTCTTCCTACTTATCCAACCTCACCTTTAGCGTTACTTACAATTCTACTTCCTCCTCTCCTCTCCCTTTTTCTGTTGGGGTCCCCCAAGGTTCTGTTCTTGGAACTCTCCTATTTTCAATCTACACCTCCTCCCTGCGTCAGCTGATAGCCTCCCGTGGCTTCCAATACCATCTCTACGTTGATGACACCCAAATCTATTTCTCTACCCCTCAGCTCAGGCCCTCAGTCTCCTCATGTATCACTAATTTACTAACAGATATATCAGTCTGGATGCCACACCACTTCTTTGAACTCAATCTATCCAAAACCAAACTTATAATTTTTCCTCCCTCACGTGCCCCTTCCCCCAATCTCTCTGTAAAAATTCATGGCACTATAAGCCCATTCCCGCATGCCAAGATCCTAGGTGTAGTCCTGGACTCTGAACTCTCCATTAAGCTCCACATCCAATCACTGTCCAAATCTTGCTGTCTCAACCTCTGCAACATCTCCAAAATATGCCCCTTTCTGACCAATGACACAACAAAGCTCTTAATTCACTCCCTGGTCATCTCTCGCCCTGACTACTGCAAATCCCTTCTCATTGGCTTACTTCTACAAAGGCTACCCCCCTTCAGTCTATCATTAAAGCTGCTGCTAGACTTATCCACCTTAACCAATCACTCTGTGTCTGCTATTCCTCTCTGTCAATCCCTCCACTGGCTTCTGCTCACCCAACAAATTAAATTCACAATACTAACAACTACTTACAAAGCCATCCACAACTTAGCCCCCAGCTACACCACTAGCCTAGACTGAAAATACCAACTTAATTGTTCTCTTCATTCCTCTCAAGACCTCCTGCTCCATAGCTTCCTCATCACCTCCTCCCATGTTTGCCTCCAGGACCTTTCCAGAACCTCTCCAATCCTATGAAACTCCTTACCCCAATCTGTCTGATTATCTCCTACTCTATTAACTTTTAGACGATCCCTGAAAACTCTCCTCTTCAGAGAAGCCAATCCGTCTCACACCTAACAACTGTATTTTCATTTTCTCCTTCAGCTCTTCCCCCACTGTTATTACCTTTTGTTTCACTTGACCCTCCCTTCTAGATTGTAAGCTCTAATGAGCAAGGCCCTCTGAATCCTCCTGTATTGAATTGTATTGTAACTATACTGTTTGTCCTCGTGTTGTAAAGCACTGTGCAAACTGTTGGCGCTATATAAATCCTGTATAATAATAAAGCCTTGTATGTTGATTTCAACAAACTGTTAATCACTGAGGAATGTGTTGGCAGAATGAAAAATGAAAGTAATAATATTAATAAGAAACAATTGGAGATATACATATTATTTATACTATTTATGAATCCATTAACAAATAATGTATGTTTAACATACTATATTTATTTTATATATGAAAAATATTGATCATTTAAAAAAAAAAACACCAGCCATTTGGGCTCAATAAATAGTTAGCTCTTCTTATTAATAATATTAAGACTAATAATATTATTTAAGCTTAAAAAAACAACTTCCTACATGTATACTGTTTTATATTCGTACAGTATGTATATTGATTACATGAATTACCATTAAAAAAAAGGACCTAATGTAACATATATTTCTAATGTTAAGTACATACTTGATATGTAAAGTGTACACGTAACACCTAAGGCATTGACTAGCCCTCTAAGAAACCACAGAGCTTCCCTTAAAAAGTACCTTCATCTACTTTTCTCTTTTTGTTCAGGAATTTTTTGGGGTCAGCATCTAAAGCCTCGTACACACATTCTGATTTTCGGACGACAGAACATCCATTTTTTATTGGATGCTTGTCTCATGTCAAAAGTGAAGAGCGTACTAAGAATACGAAAATTTTCAAACTCAACGTCAGAAGTGACGTAATGTTTTCAATATTTTTGCATCTTTTTCTCTTTTTTTTTTGTTTCTGAGCATGCGTAGTCTCAGTCATACAAATTTTTTCGTACAAAAATCTTACTGACGGAGCGAAAATCGGACGTTGCGCTGTTGTATGACAAAAATTTACGGGTCTGCACATCCAGCTTTTGTCGGACAAAAAATCAAAATCGGCTGTCGAAAGGAGCATACTAACGGTAAGAATTTTGGACGACAGGCCGTCGAACGAAAATTCCCGTCCGAAATTCGCATTGTGTGTACAGGCTTTAACTGAGTTCTGATACAATCATGCAAATCCTAGTGCCTGTGCATAAGGCCCCTTTCACACGGGCAGATCGTTCTGGTCCGCCTGTCAGTTTTTCAGGCAGACCCGAACGGACGCTCCATTGCTCTCTATGGAGTGACGGATGTCAGCGGTGACATGTCCGCTGATACCCGATCTGCTCCAATCCGCCAAAAACAGACAGATGGAAACCCTATTTTCCATCCGTCTGGTGGATCGGATCAGATGAACACGGACAGACGGTCCGTGTTCATCCGATTCTCCATAGAGGAGAACGGAGCTGTGACAGGTCAGTCTCTGCACGGAGGGGATAAACGGATGGATCCCCGCTGAGCAGCGGAGCCCGTCAAAACGGGTTCCGCTGGTGTGAAAGAGCCCTTGCTTGGCTGTGTTCATAAATGTTACACATCAACATCCTGCTGTAGCTTCTGATCTTTTGATTTGCCACAATGTTGCAGCTAGGTCATTGAAGAAGAGAAGGCAGAGAAAATGCTTTCTCCAGCCATAATAAGAAACATTCTGGGTTTATATAATGTCTCAAAATATAATTTTTACTACACTTGGGTAGACTAGGAGCTGTCATTTTGAATAATTGAATCCCACCTAACAGAATTATGGAGATTATAGGGCTCCCAATACCTTTATCCCTGTCATAATACAAACTGTGTGCTCCCTCAGAGACAAGTAAAATGAGAAGAACAGATATTGTAAATCCTGGGAAGGACAACTTTTATTTTCAATAAAATGATGCTACTACTTACAAAAGACTTGTATGGGGTCTGTCCAAGTAAGTGTATAACAAACATATAATATATTTATATAGGTTCATATATTTTTAGGCTATTTACATCACTAAATGCATTTATAAATCAAAGAACGTCATTCTTATTGAGTTAAACTGTTCAGTTATGTTTTATCTAACGTGAACTCTTATTGCGATTAGAAGAAACAACAAAAGCTCTCCATGCTCCAGTGACTTAATTCAGCTTCCCTACCTGGATAAATTGAAATTACCTCGTGTTACTCATGCTAATCCACAGCAGGTGTTTCAGATTTCAGAAATAGCGCTGATCAAAGACTGCCTGAATATAAATTATTAAAAAAAGCACAGAAGCAGAGCTACTCAGGAAAGCTTATAACTAATTTTTGCACATAAATATTACTAGCTTCACAACGTAGTTTCACAACATAGCCATTCAAGACACACACAACATAAACAGCATTGGCAAATTTCCTCCAAGGCTGCCTGTGATGCCATTCTGTAGTAACAGTATAGTAGTTTTCTTTCAGTGACTCAGAAACCTACTGGATCAGTACAACAATCAGGCAATTTTAAAAGGAGAGGCCAGCAGTGGAAGTTTATATATTTTTCTTGTGCAAGCATTGTGTTAATGTGGTTGTAAAGGCTGAAGTTTTTTTACCTTCTTTGTACAGTAGCCCCCCCCCCCCAGTCCTTCCAATACTTACCTGAGCTCCCTCTCGATTCAGCCATGTGCAGGAGTGCTCTCCGAGGACTCTCCTTCCTCATTGGCTCTTAGTAGTGGGAGGCAATCACCTCCAGAGAACCAATGAGGAGAGAAAGGGGACGGACCGAGCTGCGGCTCCATGTCTGAATGGAGACACAGAGCAGTGGCTTGGGAATGCACCTGTTTGGGTGCCCCCATTGCAAACTGCTTGCTCTGGGGCACTTGACAGGAGGCAAGGGCCATGAGCGCGGGCAGGGGTTCAAGAAGAGGAGGATTGGGGCTACTTTGTGCAAAACCGCTGCACAGAGTGGGAAAATGGCTAATTGGGCCCAATTTGGACATTTTCACTTAGGGATGTACTCACTTTTATTGCCAGCGGTTTAGACATTAATGGCTGTATGTTGAGTTATTTTGAGGGGACAGCAAATTTACACTGTTATACAAGCTGTACACTCACTACTTTACATTGTAGCAAAGTGTCATTTCTTCAGTGTTGTCACATGAAAAGATATAATAAAATATTTACAAATATGTGAGGGGTGTACTCACTTTTGTGAGATACTTTATTTATATCCATTTACATCCGCTTCCGTCAATGTCTGTTTTTGGAATGGATCAAAACCCTATTTTTCCTTTGTTAAAAAGAAGCAGGTCAGACAAAAAACGTATGTAAACAGACGAACAGTCCATTTTTTGCATGAAAAAAATGCTCTGAGACTGGTGGTTAAAGATTCTAGCTGGCAGATATAAAAAAACGGATTGAAAAACGGATGACAAAGGGGTTGATTTACTAAAACTGGAGAGTGCAAAATCTGGTGCAACTCTACATGGTAGCCAATCAGTTTCTAACGTCAGCTTGTTCAATTAAGCTTTGACAATAAAACCTGGAAGCTGATTGGCTACCATACACAGCTGCATTAGATTTTGCATACTCCAGTTTAAGTAAATCAACCCCAAACTGATGAAAAACTGATGTGAACTTCATCTATTTTTTCTATGAAAAAATTTGACTGAACTGATGAAATGAATGATCCACATGTGTGAAAATGGCCTTACGGAAAGCTAAACACATACTGTACTTTTCATTTCACCATTGAATTTGTCTGGTATAAATGTTAACAACTTCAATACTGGGCACTTTCGCCCCCTTGCTGCCCAGGCCAATTTTCAGCTTTCATTGCTGTCGCACTTTGAATGACAATTGCACGGTCATGCAACTCTGTACCCAAATGACATTTTTATCACTTATCAGACAGATGGAGCTTTCTTTTGGTGGTATTTAATCATCACTGGGTTTTTTATTTTTTGCTAAAACAACAAAAAAGACTGAAAATTCTGTAAATACAGTAAGTAATTTTTCTCCTTCACTTATGTGCGCTGATGAGGCTGCACTGATGGGCACTGATGAGGTGGCACTGATGATACAGCACTGAAAGGCAGTGATGAGGTGACACCGATGAGAAGGCACTAATATGCAGCACTGATGGGCACTGATAGGCGGCACTCATATGCAGCACTGATGAGCACTGTAAGGCGGCATTGATGAGCACTAACAGTTGGCACTGATAGTTGGCACTTATGGACACTGGTAGGTGGCACAGATAAGCGGCAGGGATGGGCATTGATGGGCACTGATGGGTGGCCCTGATGGGAGGCACTGATGAGCAGGCACTGATGGGCACAGAAAGGCATCGCTGACTGCCATCACTGATGGGCACTGATTAGCATCACTGCTTGGCACTGTTGGGGCTGCACTGATCATCAGGACACTGATGATCAGTGCCCTGATTATCTGTGCAGGTCTCCCCTGTGAGAAAATGCTGCTGATCGGCTCTTCTTTCCTCACATGCTGTCAGTGTAAGGAGAGGAAAGCCAATAACTGGCATTTCTTTGTTTACATGTGATCAGCTGTGATTGGACACAGCTGATCACATGAGTAGAGAGCCTCGTCATCGGCTCTTTACTGGGATCCGGCATGAGCTGTGTCATATGGCATTGCCCCAGAATGAGAGCGTGCAAGATCTGGTGCAGCTCTGCACAGAAACCAATCAGCTTCCAGGATTTTTGTCAAAGCTTAATTGAACATGCAGATGTTAGAAGCTGATTGGCAACCAGATTTTGAACTTTCCAGTTTTAGTAAATCAACTCCACTGTGTGCATCCAGAGTTGTACAGCCATGCACATACATGTGTTTACACAAATCCTTGCATATACATGCGTATATCAGTTTACAGCCATTGCCTTCTGTAAATGGCTCCACATGTGGGCAAGCAGCAGTTTGAAGTACAGGGTGGGCCATTTATATGGATACACCTTAATAAAATGGGAATGGTTGGTGATATTAACTTCCTGTTTGTGGCGCATTAGTATATGTGAGGGGGGAACTTTTTAAGATGGGTGGTGACCATGGCGGCCATTTTGAAGTCGGCCATTTTGAATCCAACTTTTGTTTTTTCAATAGGAAGAGGGTCATGTGACACATCAAACTTATTAGGAATTTCACAAGAAAAGCAATGGTGTGCTTGGTTTTAACGTAACTTTATTCTTTCATGAGTTATTTACAAGTCTCTGACCACTTATAAAATGTGTTCAATGTGCTGCCCATTGTGTTGGATTGTCAATGCAACCCTCTTCTCCCACTCTTCACACACTGATAGCAACACCGCAGGAGAAATGCTAGCACAGGCTTCCAGTATCCATAGTTTCAGGTGCTGCACATCTCGTATCTTCACAACATATGGTTTTTTTATGCTTTTTATGGTCAGTAAAAACCAATACCGGGTGAGCTTCTCCTTCCAGGAGGTACTGCCATTCCTCCAAAGCCGACTTGATGGCCAGCAATTCTCTATCACCGACATCATAGTTCCAGCAAGATGGTGCACCACCACATTATGGGTGTCAGGTCCGAGCATTCCTAGATGAACAGTTTCCTGGAAAGTGGATTGGTCGTCGTGGGCCAGTTGAATGCCCCCCAAGGTCTCCCGATCTGACCCCCTTAGACTTTTATCTTTGGGGTCATCTGAAGGCAATTGTCTATGCTGTGAAGATACGAGATGTGCAGCACCTGAAACTACGGATACTGGAAGCCTGTGCTAGCATTTCTCCTGCGGTGTTGCTATCAGTGTGTGAAGAGTGGGAGAAGAGGGTTGCATTGACAATCCAACACAATGGGCAGCACATTGAACACATTTTATAAGTGGTCAGAAATGTGTTAATAACTCATGAAAGAATAAAGTTACGATAAAATCAAGCACACCATTGTTTTTCTTGTGAAATTCCCAATAAGTTTGATGTGTCATATGACCCTCTTCCTATTGAAAAAACAAAAGTTGGATTCAAAATGGCCGACTTCAAAATGGCCACCATGGTCACCACCCATCTTGAAAAGTTTCCCCCCTCACATATACTAATGTGCCACAAACAGGAAGTTAATATCACCAACCATTCCCATTTTATTAAGGTGTATCCATATAAATGGCCCACCCTGTAGTTGGATGTTTCTAACTTTGAAATGGAATGGTATATCGGGTACGATATGACATTGGTAGAGAAAAAAAAGTTATAACATGATACTTGGATATGTAGGAAAAAACACACAAAAAAGTTAAACAGTGAGGCTATCATGTGAAGCTGATTGAGTCATCTCATACAAATGTCAAATGGGACAGGTAAGGCATGCTGTAAAATCCTCCAGCACTGGCTTACCTTGGAATATACATATCAATGTTTTCGAACATGAAAAGTGGTGAAAATAAAATTAGAAAAATTAGTAGAACAATGTGTAAAACAAAATTGTCAATATGGTGAAAATAAGATTTTGTGCAGAACAACCTTAAAACTGAAGAGACTGCCAGAATGAATATTACCTCTGGAAATATGCTAGATTTGCAAATTAATCTTTCTAATAAATTTCCTAATAAAGTTCTGTGGGGTTATGTTCTTTTATTTCCTGTTCTAATTTTTGTTTAAAATTGTAAAATTTTATAAATCTGCCTTTAGAAGCTACACGTTAAAAACAAATTGAAACATGATTCTAAAGCTCCTCCTAACTCATTGATGTTAAAAATGTTTTTTTTTCAAGTTGTGCTTGTTTTTTTTCAACAAGACAGTGAGGCTGATTTACTAAAAGATTTGAGAATGTTCATATAACAAATTATGTGAAGATTCACTTCAGTTATCCAATCACGTGTAAAGAAGATCCCTCTTTACTCATTTCATGTGCATGTGATTGGATAATTGAAGTAAATATTTACACAATTTATTGTGTGAACATTCTCAAATCCTTTAGTTAATTAGCCTCAATCTGTCGAACAGAACTCATTCCATGCTTGTATTATGCTCAATAGCGAGAAAGCATCTAAGATATACTATAAGTGCCATACTGCATGTCAAATTCATTTGAAATGCTTTTATCTCTTATTTCAAAGAAAACTGTCAATTCTTTGTTAATAAAAGAAAACTTTAACAAATGTTAACATTTTCAATTGCATCATTTTCTTAAACACATCTTGGTTTACTAAATTGGGGTGTTCTTCACAATCCACTGTAAAGTGGTTTACAATATGCCTCTTTGTTGAGACTAGGCATAACACACTGGTCATTAACCACTTGCCGACCGCCGATCGGCATCTGACGGCGACAAAGTGGTTCGTTATCGCAAAACGCCGTCATACGACGGCGGCTGCGATAACGCGCACTGTGAGCGCGCGGGCGCG
>BLSH010099361.1:180007-210459 GCA_018402905.1 Glandirana rugosa | reverse complement strand
CGAACAGGGTCGTAATACGAAATGTAGTACCTGCTCTGGGATCCCCTAGACACAAATATCCCTATCTAGCGAAACAACCTTTGACCTCCCTTCGTTATACTGGGCTCTTCAAAGGTCCGAACTCTGGGTCACCTAGATATTCCGATTCTGGATATCAGGTGACCCATACTTATAGCTTACCCTATAGTTACGGAAGAACTTATTACGTATTCGACAACCAAACTGATATTCACCTACAAACACCTCTGTCGACCAATGGTCGACTGATCACAACTCGCTTGGACCTGACATTGCAAGCCCAACCGAACCCGAACGATTTTTGAAATGTCCGGGTCCGGGTCCGTGCCACGGACACCCTAAAGTTCGGTACGGACCCGAACGTTACAGTCCAGGTTCGCTCAACACTAGTCAGCTGGTAACCAGCTGTCTCCACAAACATCCACTTATAGTCAAACCAACAGCTTATGCATTATTCAAGAAGGCATTGATATCCCATTCGATATTCATACCCAGTGGACTATAGGTCTTAGCCTTATAGATCCACTGGGTCTCAAGCCTGGAAACTTCTCGGGTCATATTGCTTCCCTCCAGTTTCCAACAAAGCGATCTATCCCTATAAACACAGATCCCCTAGGGTCTCGTCCATGATGTAAAGCATAATGCTGGGACAAGCTATATTGTGGATAGCCTTTTTTTATGTTGGTGTCTAAGTCTTACACAGAGCATCCGGGTGGTACGCCCAATATATTGGAGCTTACACGGACACTGCACACTGCACAAGATAGACAACATATCTTGAAGAGCAGGTAATGAATGGTTTAATGGGAAAAGTTTCCTTTGTAGACTGAGATTTGAAACTATCTATCTTTCTACTCTTCTCCTTATTTAGTTTGCACGCTGACCATTTTTTACAGGGATAGAACACAACTTTATGTTCTGGAAGGAGACAGTTTTATTAGGAGGTTCAACTACATTCAGTGCTATACGGAGCCTCAAAGGTGGGGCCCCTCTGTATATCACCACTGGTTGTTCAGGAAGTATGGGGCCTAAAACCCTATTACTCTTGAGGACCCCCCCAATGTTTTTTCAGGATCTTTTTTACTGAAAAATGTTGGGTTGAATAAATAGTGAGGAAGGTGATGAACCGTGGTCAGTTTACAGAGGGGAAGGCAGAACCAGGCAGTATTTCAGCTGATACAGGTGATACAGGGGGCCAAATTACACAGCACAAGCACTGTGCTGTTATTTATACGGACAGGATACATTTTTTTTAGGGTAACAAACACTTTAATTGAACAAACTGTAGTTAGAAGCTGATTGGTTTCTATGCAAAGCTTCACCAGATTCTGAGTCTTCCAGTTTTAGTAAATCTACCCCAGTGACCCTTATTAGTAGATGTTATCAAAATAAAGAAAGAAGGAAAACAAGAGTTAAAGAGTTAGACTAAAATATGCTAAAAGGATATTATCCATCTGTATAACAGTTAAAGCAGTTTTCTGAATATCCAAAAAATCTTTCTCAGAATGCCCCAGAAATTTTAGGCCACGGTGTAAACTAACATTGCTGTGTTAAACTTTACACAAATGAAAGGCTCCTTAGCAAAGTCCTGCTAATGGATGAGGATTTGAAGTGAGAGTACCTTTATAACTCACCAATTTTTAGCAGCTTCTCCAGTCGGATGTATAGCAAAAAAAGCCATAACATCTTGAATTCAATAACTATGATTACCTCACGGTGAGCTAATAAAAAAAAAAAGTCCAGTCTGTAAATTTTGATCATAGCTATTCCCTGTCAATTACCCAGTATGGGGCAAAGAGAGAAAGATTTAACTGGATTGTTGTAGGTAACAAGAAATGCCATGATAAAATCACTTTAAAAACGTTAAAAAGGCCTATCAGATCTTGAACAATATTTATATATATTAGATGTACATAAATGCATAGCAAGCATTTAATAAGCATCTTTTTATCCAGCCTTTTCATCAAGTTTCATGACTCTTTGCATAGCTCCAATCCCAAAGTTTGACATTAGTAAAAGGAAACTAATGTTATTTTAAATGTTCCAAACAGCTATTCTGACAACAATTATTGTCTATCTTTCAAACTTATGAAAACCTGTCTGGAGCTACATTATGAATGTAACATTAAGAAAGCAGTGAGCTGAAAACACAATAATGTGAAATATGTAAATGATTGAGGAAATGCATTTCCCCACAATTGATGTGGATGCTTTAAAATGGTTTTTATTTATTGTGTAAATTACTGTCACCATAGTTGTATGATTATATAATGAAGGATTATAATATAGCATGGTGTTTCCAACAATGTCCTTGAAAACAAATGCATCTAAACATTTCCTTTCATAGCAGCGAGTGTAATTTGACTTATGTAAAGAAAATGGAAATGTTTCTAATCTGCAGTTTATTTACATAGTGCTATTTGTTGTTTTTAAAGGGACAAACCCCAGTTATTTACATTACCATTAAGCTGAAAAACTATTGTGTGTTAGGCAGACCATACACGTTCAAATCTCAGCCGAGATTCAAACCATTAGTGGGCAGGCTGAATGTACCAAGTTTATTGATCAATCAACTTGGGTACAACCAGACAAATTTGCTTGTAATTATCGCAAGCAGCTGCTCTAGCTGTTAGCATTGATCACCGTCTTCTCCTGGCGGGGATCGCTCCTGCCCTCCCCCCACCAGGAGAAGAGAATTGCTAAGCAGAAGGGACTCCCTTGTCAACACTGTCTGCAACCCATGGTTGCAGGAAAGACATTTTCACCGGCTATGGCCTGCCTGCCTTACTTCCTATTTTACTTGCCCCCTTGTTTTCATCAATAATAGGTATTTGTCTTGGATATTGCACAAAACTGTCTCTGACCTCTCCCTCTGGGCCCCCCTCCAGCGTTCTCTAATCCTCTTTTTCTGTGGGTGCCCCATAGCAAGCTGGCTGCTATGGAGCATTTGTGCGGGAGCGCTCCTAAACCAAGCTGTTTGCATACATAGACAGACACCATACGACTCAGCTCTGCACCCACTCTCTCCTCACAGGATTTGATTGACAAATGGCTCTTGCTGCTGCCTGTGTTCCCTGTGAGAAGAGGGAGAGGGGAGAGCACCACTGCAGATGGGCCCTGGAGCCCATGGTCTGTAAATTTCTCCCTGCAGCCACATCTCCAGTGCGTTAAGTATAATTAAAAATATAAATATAATAAATATTACTGTGTCCAGCACACTCACAAACAGCATGAGAGACAGATTACAGCTGTTTAAAGTGTTTTATGCGCCATCCTGAGGAAGTGGACAGTGTAGTTCCACAACATGCATTGATAGTGTTTTATACTATTCTGTGAGCAATAAATATCAAATCAGTGAAGAATCCATTTCTCAGCTTTCTCTTCACATTCAGGCTCCTCCTCTTACACCACTTTCCCATCTTTTGGGGCTCATAAACCTCCAGCTTTCGGCTTTTGTCGAACAAGCGTGCTGGAAAACCAGTATTCAATCAGTGCTTACAGCCAATGACTGTGAGCCCTGAACACTGTGTTCTGGTGGGGATTGGTTCATTCCTCCTGTCAGAACAAAATAGCTCAGCGGGGAGATCACCGCACTAACATTGGATGTGTTAGTACAGCGATTTGTATGTTTTTGGGTTTTTTTTGTTCAGCCTGCTGGGTTGAACTAAAAAAAGCTTCCTGTGTGTACCCAGCATTATGAAATATGCCTGCAGCTTGGTATCACTGGATCAACTGCCGGTATAGGATTGTGTATATAAGATTGTATATATATATATATTTTTTTTTTCTTTTTCCCTTTTATAGGTTGAACTAGATGTCTTTTTTTTCAACCTGACTAACTATGTAACTGCAATGCATGGGGACAGGGACATGCTATAAAGAGTCTGCAGGACATTGAGATGCAACAAAGATAAAATAAGATAAAATTGTTTTCCCACCAATGTTCTAAGATACACAGCATTTTGCCACTGTTATGACATTCAGTAAGTGTATATCCATACAGTGCCTACAAGTACCTATACTAATCTCTTCCTATGCACTTTATCAACAGCATTCCTAAAGCTTTCCCTATCACAGGTAAAGTACATTGTTAATATGGGTGCTGTAACCTTACCCTTTTATTGTAAAGGGGGCTGGCCTAACCGTAAGCCCCCTTATTGGCCTTTTAGTTAAAAATTCCAGGAAATGCTATGATGACAAATAATTTGGCTGTGAATTTCTGCATTTATTTGCCAGGACTGCAGATTGTGAACCCGCTAAGTCCATACTAGCAGTGAACCTGAATCTCATTCCTACTCTTAAGAATGTGCATGAATGACAGGTTCTTGCATCTATTCTGTGACATAAAAATAGTTCCTGTACTGTCAAAAACTGACATGATCAACACAAAAGGCATACTATGCTTGTCTTGTCGCTTTTATATAACTAATGCATTTTATGCAACCTTGTGAGTTCATTACTCACCGTAATTGATACAAAGATTGACAGGAATTACTCATGGTTCGAGTAAAATATATAATGTGATTTACTGTCATCAGACTTAAAATGAAATTCGCTAAATACTCTTTTTATATTGGGGTGAGAAAATAAGGAATTAAAATTAATACATTTGAGTAATTGAGAAGACTGCAAATGTAGTGTTGCTACAACTTTGCATATAGATAAATGTGCTATATAAAAAAGAGTCTGAAAATTATGTAACTGTTTCTGCTGGTAACTAATTATCTACTGTCTGTCATGCAGAAAAAAAAGAACTTGATTCACTGATGTGAGCAACACAGAGTTTTTCTTTGACAAAGCTTTATACATGAAGCCTAATGTTATGACCTATAAACTATATCATCAAGTGGCTTGTTCTCTTATACCAGTGGTTTCCAAATTGCAGCCCAGGGGCCAGCTGTGTCCCTTTGCTTGCCTTTATCTGGCCCTTGGGACACTATTCATCCCACTGATACGAGACACTATTCTGCCAACTGACACCAACAATGGGGCATAATTCTTGCCACTGACACCAACAATGGGGCACTATTTCTCCTACTGACACCCACAATAGGGTACTGTTTCTCCCACAGACACCAAAAATGGGGCACTATTCCTCCACATAATACCAAAGATGCTGTTTACTTCCACTTTCTATTCCTGCTGCCCACAATTCAGCCCCCCTAAAGTCTGAAGAACAGTAATTTGGCATTTTGTGTAGAAAGTTTGGAGACCCCTATCTTATACAATCAAGTGTTTGTTCTTATGTAATAGATAAAATGTTTTCAGTGGATTAAAACTATAATTAGGATCCGTTAATCTGCTTTGAAGGTCCAATAGTTGCATGATTTTCCGTGTTGCACAGGTAATCATACAATTTATAAAACATAGGAGATACCTGCCTAAATGCTTGGTTTGGTAGACATTTATAGACTGTAGGGCAGCTTTTCTCATTTACATCATGATAAAGCTTATTCAGCTTGGTTAGAGATTTCCAGCTGATTCTGTTTTGCACTGAATGTCAGTACAGAGATATTTTGTAGTATTTTTGTTTGCAACACATGCATTCTCTTAGGACATGAACTCAAATGGCTATATGAATATTGTAGGGAAAAACAGGTCTTTTGATAACTATTCAAAGTACAAGTGCCACCATGTACTGCCAACATAAGTATATCAACAGCATACTACACCACACTCAGGTACTTAATATCTGTTTTTTTTTTCTTTTTTTGTCACGTCTTTATGTGTGTACAGTAGAAATGCCAGTGGATTTGCTGTTCCCTGTATACCATCTGTACTAATAAACCATTACCCATCTGTGCAGCATGAGTTATCAGTGAAGTCACCGCCAAGCTGTCCTTGTTTCCTGGCATAAATAGTACAATAAAGTAAACTACATTGCTAGATTCGTGTTTAAAGATTCCTAGAAACTGCTTTCATCAACAAGGCAAAAGTGCAACAACACAATTCATAGTCATATAATATTCATATATGTGGTATATCTAAAAATAATAGTTCTGACATCTATATGTTTAATTCTTTTATTCCTAAACACATAAAACAAAAACACATTTTTGGAAAGATTTGTTTTATTAAAAATATTTTCAGAAATATTTTGCATTATAGCATTTGTAACACATAATGTATATCAGGTCATATGATGTTTGACCGCATGACATATAAATAACAAAGGTAGAAAGGAAGAGAAGGAAAAGTTGCATTGCTAGTCATTTTGAGATGCAGCAATATAATAAAGCAAGTATGAAGAACATCATATTAGTCAGTAAGGATACATTCCAAGGTGTTGCTTTATATAATTGGACATGTGTCTTTAAGAAAAAGAATGAGTAAGCCAATCAATATCCACTCTGCTGCCAATGCACTCCACCAATAAACGCATGTCCTGTTAATCATCAAATCAGCAAATGTACTAGGAGGTGAAGCTGGCTAAAGCTGGAGGGCCTGCGTGACAAATTGGTCTAGTTCTGGCTACTAGTCTAGTCTACAAACCCAAGAACACAGTAAGGATTAAAGGATAAGTTCACTTTTTTTTTTCTAAAATCCAGCTCCCCTATGTACCAATATACAATTAATGTACATCTGTTGCACAAAAATACAAGTTTTCTTTGATTGAAGACAAGGCCTACCTCATTCATGGCTGTAGTTTGCAGTTCCCTTCAGAAACTTCCTGGTATACAGACAGGACAGACAAGCCAGTAAGACACAGGAAGGAGTTTACCAGCTGACCTCATTAGCACACCCTTCACCCATCAACTAAGTTTTCCCAGCACCCCCGGCATTTCCCCATGTGCGCTTTTGCATGGCTTCCCCAGCATCCCTTCAGACAGGCTCAGGCTGCATGCTAAATTCCCTGGGGGCACATGCAGCCCACGGGACACCCCTGATGTAGTGCAAGAGCCTGAATGATTTGATACAGAGTGATTGGATAGACGGTGTGTCCTCCTATTATATGCTTTTGGTAAATCTAAAGGAGATTGTACAGAGATTGTACAATGAGATTGTTTAGTGTATGGCCATGTTTACAGTATCTCACAAAAGTGAGTACACATTTTTGTAAATATTTTATTATATCTTTTCATGTGACAACAGTGAAGAAATGACACTTTGCTACAATGTAAAGTAGTGAGTGTACAGCTTGCATAACAGTGTAAATTAGCTGTCCCTTAAAATAACTCAACACACAGCCATTAATGTCTAAACTGCTGGCAACAAAAGTGAGTACACCCCTAAGTGAAAATGTCCAAATTGGCCCCAAAGTGTCAATATTTTGTGTGGTCACCATTATTTTCCAGGACTTCCTTAACCCTTTTGGGCATGAAGTTCACCAGAGCTTCACAGGTTGCCACTGGAGTCTTCTTCCACTCCTTCGTGACGACATCACGGAGCCAGTGGATGTTAGAGACCTTGTGCTCCTCCACCTTCCATTTGAGGATGCCCCACAGATGCTCTGTTGGGTTTAGGTCTGGAGACATGCTTGGCCAGTCCATCACCTTCACCCTCAGCTTCTTTAGCAAGGCAGTGGTCATCTTTGAGGTGTGTTTGGGGTCTTTATCATGTTGGCATACTGCCCTGTAGCCCAGTCTCCAAAGGGAGGGGATCATGCTCTGCTTCAGTATGTCACAATACATGTTGGCATTCATGGTTCTCTCAATGATTTGTAGCTCTCCAGTGATATCAGGACTCATGCAGCCCCAGATCATGACACTCCCACCACCATGCTTGACTGTAGGCAAGACACACTTTTTACTCCTCATCTAGTTGCCGCCACACACGCTTGACACCATCTTAACCACATACGTTTATCTTGGTCTCATCAGACCACAGGACAGGTTCCAGCATTCCATGTCCTGCTTTTCTTCCGCAAAAGCAGCTTCCGTTTGCAGGCTTTCTTGTGCATCATCTTTAGAAGAGGCTTACTTCTGGGACGACAGTGATGTAGATCAATCTGATGCAGTGTGCAGCGTATGGCCTGAGCACTGACAGGCTGACCCCCCACCCCTTCAACCTATGCAGCAATTCTGGCAGCACTCATACGTCTATTTCCCAAAGACAACCTCTGGATATGACGCTGAGCACGTGCACTCAACTTCTTTGGTCAACCATGGCGAGGCCTGTTCTGAGTGGAACCTGTCCTGTTAAACCGCTGTATGGTCTTGGCCACTGTGCTGCAGCTCAGTTTTAGGATCTTGGCAATCTTCTTATAGCCTAGGCCATCTTAATGTAGAGCAAACATTCTTTTTTCAGATCCTCATAGAGCTCTTTATCATGAGGTGCCATGTTTAACTTCCAGTGGCCAGTATGAGAGAGTGAGAGTGATGACATCAAATTTAACACACCTGCTCCCCATGCACACCTGAGACCTTGTAACACTAATGAGTCACATGACACTGAGGAGGGAAAATGGCCCAATTTGGACATTTTCACTTAGGGGTATACTCACTTTTGTTGCCAGCGGTTTAGACAGTAATGGGTGTGTTGTCATTTACAAAAATGTGAGGGGTGTACTGACAACTGAGTGTCCCCATCCACTTCCTGCTATGTACTTGTATAAAGATGGCCATACCCTATGCAATCTGATTGTACAATCTCTGTACAAATTTCTTTAGATTTACCAGAACTATGGAATAGAGGACACGGCTGAACAATCAATTTAATTTGTATCAAATCAGACAGGCCCTTGTACTACATAGCTGATGGGAGATCTAAAGGAGATTGTACAATCAGATTGTATAGGAAATGGGTGGAAGGTAGTATTATAATGAGAGAGGTGTAGGCCAGAGTGGTGAACATACCCTATCACACCTCTTCTGTGATGCAACCAAGAAGTGAAGGCTTCTGGGAGATGACCTAACAGGAAGTGAATGCTGATACAAGTTACAGGAAGTGATGGAATCTGAAAATCCATTCAAAGATACAAAAAGACTGACAAGATTCTAAACATCCTGTGGATAAGGTAAGTGAGAGAAAAGCACATTGAAGTGGCTGGGCCAGAAAACGCTTCTATTTATTATGAAAAGCGATCGCATGTTAGAGAAGAAAAGCGGGGAACCGCCGATGTAAACACGGCAGTTCCCCGCTGTGTCAGGCAGCATGACAGAGATCTGCTGATCCTTGTCATCGGGATCAGTTAGATCTCTTATGCCCCTGGCAGCCCAGCCCCTGCACAGTTAGAACACGCATAGGGAATACAGTTAACCCCTACATTGCCCCCTGCAGGTTAACGCCTTCCCTGCCAATGACATTCATACAGTAATCAGTGGCTTTTTAAAGTCGCAATAAAAATCGCAGCTCGCCACCATTATTAGTAAAAAAAAAATTAGTAAAAACGCCATAAATTAATTCCCATGGTTTGTAAACGCGGCAACTTTTGTGCAAACCAATCAATAAACGCAGATTGTGATTTTTTTCTACCACAAATATGTAGAAGTATATATATCGACCTAAACAGATGAATACTTTTTTTTTTATATATATTTTTTTTTGGACATATATTACAGCAAAAAGTAACAAATGTTGTTTTTTTTTTCAAAATTGTCACTCTTTTTTTTGTTTATAGCGGTGAGCAGAAGTGACGCAGAGGTGATCAAATACCACCAAAAGAAAGCTCTATTTGAAAAAAGTCAATTTCGTTTGGGTACAACCTCGCACGACCGTGCAGTTGTCAGTTAAATCGACGCAGTGCTGAATCGCAAAAAGTGCTCTGGTCCTAAAGTGGGAAATCCTTCTGTGGCTGAAGTGGTTAAGAAAGTACACCTTTCCTGGACAGTTCAAGTCCAAGACTAAATAACAAGCTAGGTATAAGTTAATAAGTCACATAAGGGATATAATGAAGTGCAGTAAACATATGATGAACTCATCCTAAATTGACATATCTGAGCCTCATATCCTCAGACGACACTGGTTACAGAGAAACGCGTGCGTTGGGAGGGGTCTCACATGTGGCGTTATTGCGCAAGTCGGCCTGACCGTTTGGACCTGTTGGTTGTTTGTAACACATGCTGGGTAATTCCTTCAAAATTGTAAGTGTGATGTTATCATTTTATTAAAATCATGGGGAAATACTACACTTTGTGGATTTTCTCTGTACTTTAAAGTCGGGTACGCATGGGCCGAACGTCAGGAGACATTTGCCAAAAATTTACCAAAAATTTTCTTGACATTCGGCCCATGGGTATTTAGATCTGTCCGACAGAAGCCAGGTGCTTGGAAAACCAGCAGCCAACCGACTCCTGATCAGCCAATAGACTTTTATTTGCACAGATATGTCAATTTAGGGTGAGTTCATCATATGTTTAATGCACTTTTATTGTGTCTTTGTGTCTCTTATGTGATTTATTAACTTATACCTAGCACAAGGATAGCACACTTTTTATTGTTTGGTTGGCGCTTGTTACACATACTACTCAGATTAGTGATTTAGATGCTGCTGTCCGTTCGATCTAATTGAGTTTTTATTATATTTGTTTTACTTCCTTTTTTGTCACTAAAGTTTACAGTTTTTTTTGCAAGCGCACACATTTTATATTGGGTTTAGTAAATAGCAAGCTAAGCTAGCAGTTCAGTTTACAAAGAAAATAACTGACCCATTTTCAAAGCAGTTCAGAGCAACATAGAGCACCAAAAGTGCAAATTAGCCTTATGCAGAGTGTCATATATTCTTTCATACTTTTAGCAAATTTTTCTTAAAAGCAAGGATTATTGGCTTTGTATATACACTGCTCTGTAAAACATGCTCAATCTGGATAAAACGGATTCCCCTTGCAACAATGCACTTCTTTCATCCTTACTGCCTACCTAACAGAAGCTGCATTACCCTCTCCAGTGCCCAGTATGCAATAAAAAAAACAGCAGCATGTTCCTTTGTGCGCTGTTTACTGTATATGCAGGAGGAGTGTCCATACACTAGACTGCTGCAGGTGGAAATTGCTTCCCACGATAGTACACTAGGGATGAGGAGGCGAACACCAATGTCACAGCAAACCTACAAATGACCATTTTAGTCATTCTTCTCTTTGTGTGGATAAGGAAGAACTACAACCAGGAAATGGAGCAGCAGTACTCCCTCACTCAGTCCAAAGGCATAATTTTGGTGTTGACTCAAGAGTATCCCTAATGTTATTATTTCTTACAGGTGTGATTTTGTATTCTATTACTACAGATACTGTATATATAGCCACCAATTTTCCTCTAGCATCAGTATTACAATGGCAATGTGCCCTCTAATGGATAGAAAACAGAAGTAACAATAGCAACAAGTCATCCATCTAGGGTATTTCTGGTGGGCTGACCCAGTGCATTCAGCTTTTGTTTTCCTGAGCTCAGGACTAATTTGCATGCAAGAATCAAAGCTGCTGATAGACAGCCAAAGGATATGACAGGAGTCCTACCTAAAATTCAAGAAGTAGACGTCAATGAACTAATTAGACATATATACACACATTGGCACTTGAGTTGAACACATTTTGGATCAGAGTGACAAGTTGTTGAGGAGAGCTTGGGAAAATTCAGCAGTCAAAGTACATAGGTGGCTGAGAAATTGGTTACAAAAGAGGGGGTTGGGTTTATGGTGAATTTGGCTTACCATTTTGCTAGCTAACAGTTCTACAGTAGGGACAGATTTCACCTTAATGGGGAAGGTTCAGCTCTGTTGGGGGAGAAAATTGCTAGAAAGCTTTAGGAGCTTTTAAAGTGGTTCTTTTTTTTTAATACATATTATTGGGGTTTTTTCAGCTTACAGGTTGATGGTACAGTTCGGTTACATTGAGCATAATACCTTGGGGGGAAGGCCCCCAAGAACATAATTAGCAAGGTCACAACCATCTACATAAACAAACTTGCTTAGGTGGCATAACATAATACTGAGTCATGAGGGGGGTAGGAAAGAGAAAAGGGGGGCAGGGGGGAGGGTAGAGGGGTGGGGAGAGGGTAGGAGAGTAGACCAACGTTTGGGGGTCTTGCAACAAGAGCTGACTAGCAGCTCTATATGTGGGCATAAACACCCATTTGCTCTGTGGTAAAAAGGCAAAGTGCATAATAGCTTAACTACGAACATATCGTAACTAGAAACATATACTCCGCCGGGAAAGCGTCAGGCCAGGAAATATATTCATAGGGGGTCCAGACCTTCTAGCAAATGAGTGGACTATGGAGGCAGTCTTTGTAGTAAGGTTCTGGATCACATACAGTTGATGCCTTAAGGTGTCATGAATTGTACAACAGTGTGGAGGGGGTGGGGGGGTCTCACTCATTATCAGGTGGCAAGAGGCTCAGGTGAGAATGATCTGCATGACAGATGGTGATAGCCATGTAAGAGTTCCATTTCTTGTGGAAACAGTGTTGATTGCTATCATAAAGTAGCAGTTCCAGACTTTCTTTGCGGAGGAGACTGGTAAGCTTCTTCTTTATGTTGGAGATGGTAGGTGGTGTGTCGGAAGTCCACTGTCTGAGGATAACCCTTCTGGCTGCCATGGAACATGGCACAAGCCCGGCTTTATTGCATTGCACTTCTATTTTGTTGACCCTAGCATGTACTAGGGATGGAGAAGCTTCCAGATATCCAAAGATGAGAGGAAGAGGGTCTCTGCATGGTCTATATCCTGTCACTGAGCAGGCAAAATTTTCCAATTGGTCCCAAAAATGGGAGACGAGTGGGCATTGCCAGAGTCTGTGAAGCAGTGATGGTCTGAGTAGGTGGCACCATGAACATTGTTGTGATGCTTGCAGAGATGAAGAGACTGGGAAGTGCATGTAGGCTCAATGTAATATTTTCAGTTGCTGCTCCCTCCAGAATTCATTGGTTACAAAAGCGCAGGTGGTGTTGTAACCCGCGAGTGCAAAGTCTACTTCCCCCATGTGGGTGGAGTTTGGTAAGATTTGAGGATAGGGGTTTGTAGATGTCGGAGATCCAGAGTTGTTCTCGGCTCATGAGGATATCCAAGAAGGAGGTATGAAAGCGTTTTTGTCTGTCGGGACAAACGCTAGCTGTGAAGCTAGTCGCCTGTTGTACATAGATGAAATGGTTGTTGGGTGGATTAAACTGGGCTTGGAGAGTGCAGAAAGGATGTGCCTTCCCAGAGGAAAGGTCAAATAATTGGGCGAATTTAGTGAGACCGTGGGAGGCCCAGGTGGAGAAGGCCGCAAACTTGTGCGAGGGCTCACATAGAGGGGGCCCATTATTTGCAAGTGGCGTGAGATACATGGGGAGAAACCCAGTTTGTTTCTGGTCTCTCTCCAAGCTATTTTAGTGTTTCTGAACAGCAAGTTATACTTCAATGTCGAGGGCAAGAGACTTGTTTTGCAGTGCAGCATAGCGACCATGCCACCTGGGTCTGCCATCTGTGACTCCAGTACATAGTTGGAATATTTATTTGTGCCAGATAACCAGTCCAAACCCACTCTTAGAAGGCATGCCAAATTGTAATTTCGGATGTTGGAAAGGCTGGCCCCTCCCTCCCTCCTAGGGAGGAATCGTTTTTTTAAGGCTATGGGGGGCAACGACCACGCCAAAGGAATGAGGAGAGGGCTTTGTACACTGATTGGATGTCATTGTGCCTCTTTAAAAGGGGGCTGGTTTGGAGGAGGTTGTCACGTACCTGGTGGATGAGTCTGGCTTATGCAGGGGGTCACCTCACTTGTTCAAGAACCCCTGGTAGTGCAGACAGGGAGCTCAAGAGTACAGGGGGGCACGGGGGTTGGACTGAGTCACTTGATGGTATGTGGGAGTCCACTGCAGCTTGTGCAAGCTGAAGAATGGTCGTACAGTCCGGGTCGGCAACAGGCTGGCAATGCAGTACAGGTGGAGCAGGAAGGTGAGTGGTCAGGTGCAAGCAAGGTCGGCAACGTGCAGGTGGCAAAGGTACAGAAGGGTCAGGCAGAAGGGTAGTCATAGACAGGCCGCAGGTCAGGGCAGGCAGAAAGCAACAAGTCCAAGTAAAGCCGGGGTCACAGGTGCAGGAAAGTCTCTCAAAGTAGTCACAGGGGTCACAGAAACACTGTAGAATGGACAGCATCTGCCGCAAGGTGTTGTTAGCTTAAATAGGCCCTTTTGGCACCATTGGCGTGCACAGACATCCGGAAACGGCCAATTTCCTAACATTGCCCCCTTCCAAGGGGCAGCTTCCGGATGCCCCAACAGGCTCTCTTGGTCGGGTGTCTTCTCCAGAAGGCTCTGATCAATTCCCTTGTGTGTAGATTTTTCAGGTCCATAACCCTTCCATTTGACCAGGAATTGGGTGCTGCCTCCTCTTTTCCTACAATCGATGATGGTCTCCACCTCAAATTCTTCCTCTCCGTCCATCAAGACTGGTTCTGGGGGTGCTGTGCTATGTCCCAGAAAGACATCCTTAACCACTGGCTTAAGTAGGTTAACGTGGAAGACTGGGTGGATATGAAGAGATGATGGCAAGTTTAACTCATAGGCCACTCTGTTAATTCTCTTCTTAATAGGGAATGGCCCTATATATCTGGGTCCCAGCTTTTTTGAGGGACAGGAGAGTCTTAGGTTCCTTGTGGACAGCCAGACCTGTTGTCTGACTTTTAAGTCCAGTTCTCCCCTCCTTCCCAAAAAGTTTCTCTTGCTGGTAGCCTGGGCTTGGGCGAGGGTCTCCTGAAGGAGTTTGTTATTCCTCTCAAGAAACTGTGTTGTGTCCAGGACAGTGGGTACAGTGCTTTCCATAGCCAGGTCGGGCAGGAAGGAAGGGTGGTAGCCAAGGTTTGCCCAGAATGGGGACTGCTTTTTTGCAGAGCGAACAGAGTTATTATGCGCAAACTCAGCTACTGGTAGCAGCGATACCCAGTCATCCTGGGTGTAGGAGGAATAGCACCGCAGATACTGTTCGAGAGTTTGTTTGGTCCTCTCTGTTTGCCCATTGGACTGGGGGTGGTAGGCCGAAGAGAAGGCCAGCTCAATTCTTAAAGTGGCACACAGGGACTTCCAGAAGCAGGAGGTGAACTGCACTCCTCGGTCCGACACGATGCTGGTAGGAATTCCATGTAAACGGACCGGCTCCCTTATAAAGATTTCCACGGTCTCAGCCGCCGACGGAGTACCCTTCATGGGCAAAAAATGTGCCATCTCTGTGAGACGGTCCACAACCACAGGGATTGTGCTGTAACCCGCAGATGGTGGGAGCTCCACTATGAAGTCCATTGTAATTTGGGACCATGGACGTTCCGGAATGGGCAATGGATTGAGGAGTCCCCAGGCCTTGGATTTTTCTGACTTATTTCTGGCACAGACAGGACAGGTGGCTACATACCTCTGACAATCTTCCTTCAGCCGAGGCCACCAGAATGAGCAGGCAATTAACTCCGTTGTCTTGCGACCACCAAAGTTCCCGGCCATTTTGGTGTTGTGACAGAGTCCGAGGACTGCTGAGTGGAGCTCCTGTGGGATGTACAGTCTATTCCTGAACTGCCATAACCCATCTTTCAGTCTCAGTTGGGGGTTTGGCGGTTCAGTGAGGCCAATGCAAGACCTCCAAATATGGGATAGAAGATCTTCCTGGGTGAGCAGGAAACTGTGGGCCTGAAGGATAGTATCCGGCGGGGACGTGTCCTCCGGAACAGGGAACATCCTTGATAATGCATCCGGCTTTACATTTTTAGCCCCGGGCCTGTAAGTGATGTGCAGCTGGAATCGGGAGAAGTACAGTGTCCATCGTGACTGCCGTGGTTTCAGTCTTTTGGCAGTCCACAAGTATTCTAGGTTCTTGTGGTCTGTAAAAACCAGAATAGGATGGGAAGCTCCTTCCAGGAGTTACCGCCATTCTGTCAGGGCCGACTTGATTGCCAGCAGTTCCCTATTGCCTACGTCGTAGTTCCTCTCTGGAGGAGTTAGCTTCCTCGAGAAAAAGGCGATAGGGTGAAGTGAAGCCTTTGGGCCCCGTCTCTGTCAGAGGACTGCTCCCACTGCTGTCTCAGAGGCATCTACTTCTAAGGTGTGTGGCAATGCAGGATACGGGTGCTTAAGAACGGGACAGATGTGAACAGTGTCTTGAGTTGGGGGAAGGTCTCTTGGGCCTCGGGAGTCCAGCGGAAGCATGAGTCCTGCTTGGTGAGTTGGGTTATTGGGGTGATGACTGCCAAAAACCCCTTGATGAGCTGCCGGTAGAAGTTTGTGAACCCAAAGTATCGCTGGATTCCCTTCTTGTCAACAGGAGCAGGCCAATCCTGGATGGTCGAGACCTTCTGTGGGTCCATTGTGATTCTGGCAGTGAAAATGTTGAACCCCAGGAATGAAATCTCAGCGCACTCAAAAGCGCATTTTTCCACCTTGGCATAGAGGCCGTGTAGTCTGAGGCGGACGAGCTCGCTCTTCATGTGCTTGCGATGCTCTTCTAGAGAGGGGGAGAAGGTCAGTATGTCATCCAAGTAAACGACTACGAACTGGTCTAGAAAGTCCCAGAAAATGTCATTTACCAGGTTCTGAAAAGTCGCAGGGGCGTCACATAGTCCGAAGGGCATGACAAGATATTCATAGTGCCCGAACCGCGTTCGGAAGGCAGTTTTCCACTCATCCCCATCACGAATGCGGATAGGGTTGTAAGCCCCACGTAAGTCCGGGACCAGAGGTAATGGGTATCGGTTCTTGATGGTGATCTAATTGAGTTCCCGATAGTCAATGCAGGGCCTGAGCAAATGGTCCTTCTTCACTACAAAGAAGGTTCCGGGACCTGCTGGTGAGGTGGATGGTCGAATAAAGCCCTTCTCCAGATTTTTGTCCAGGTATGCCTTGAGGGCGACCAACTCCACCTCAGATAGGGGGAAGATCAGACCGAATAGGACTTCAGCCCCTGGTAGGAGGTCAATCAGGCAGTCGTAGGACCAGTGTGGTGGGAGGATGTCAGCTCCCTTCTTACTAAAGACTTCTAGGAATTCATGATAGGATGCAGGGACGATCAGGCGGGATTCCAGGTCGACATCTGTATCCAGGCTGAGTATGACTGAAGGGTTCTCCGGAGACTGAGACAGACAGTCGTGATGGCAGTAAGAGTAAAAGAAGTTTACTTCACCTGTGACCCAGTCAATTTGAGGATTGTGAGTCCGAAGCCAGGGGATGCCCATAATAACTGGGAATAGTGGGGACGCGATGGCGTCCAATAGCAGGAACTCGTCATGTCCTCCTTTGGTTTTGGTAAGCACTGGGATGGTTTCCTGGGTAACTGTGCCTGATTTAATAGTTGACCCATTGGCCAATCGGACGACCATGGGATGCTTCTTTGGCCGAAGGGGGATCTGGTGATGCACTGTGAAGGAGATGTCAACAAAGCAGCTGCATGCACCAGAATCAAGGATTGCCAGCACTGGAATAGTACCGCCGGGAAGCTGCAGAGAGACAGAAAGCGCAAGGTGAGCTTCATCATTGGCGGGGCAATTTCTCACCAGATGCCCAGGGCCTCCACAGTACAGGCAGAGGTTCTGTGACAGACGCCTCTGGCACTTTTCGGGGGTCAGAGCCGGGTGGAAGAGCCCGATTTGCATAGGTTCTTGGGGGTCTGGTGGAGTGGAGGAGGAGGCAGCTGGACGGGGAGCTGGATAACTGGGAACCCGAGGCATTATCCAGGTCAGACGTGCAGGCCTAGTGGATCTCTCGGCCCTGCGTTCCCGCAGACGGCGATCAATCTGGATAGCCAGATTGATCAGGGCATCAAGGGTGTGTGGGACCCCGATGCGAGCCAGCTCGTCTTTGAGCGGCTCCAAGAGACCCAGCCGGAATTGATAGCTGAGAGCCGCGTCATTCCAAGCGGTATCTGCACTCCATCGCTGGAATTCTGATACATACTCATCCACTGAGCGGCGGCCTTGCTGTAGAGCATGAAGGGCTGCCTCTGCTGTGGCTGCCTGGTGAGAGTCTTCATATAGTTGGGCCATTGCCTGGAAGAATCGATCCAGACTGGACGCGCACAGACATCCGGAAGGGCCAATTTCCTAACAGAGGTACAAGTGCTTTAGGAAACTAACCATCTTGAACAAGTGGCAACTGCCGAAAATTAAGAGGGGGATGTCAGCCCAATTCTCCAATTCCCATATGAATTTGGAGATGATTGGAAGGTAGTTTACAAGATATAGGGAAGTGGGAGATTTACCTATTTTGATCCCAAGATAAGTTATGTGAGATTTGGCTATTGGGAAGATGGAATGGGTGGCCCACGAAAGTGGTCTGGTGTAGAAAAGGGGCAGAACCTCACTCTTGTTATAGTTAATCCTAAGGCCCAGACGTTTTCTGAAACAAGTAAATATCTCCTGTATATGTGGCAGATTTGCCTTGGGATTCGAGGTAAATATTAAGATGTTATCTGCAAAGAGGGCAGAACGGATCTCCTGCCCTCCCACTATAACTCCATGCAGATTTGAGTGGAAAAGTATAAAGCATGATAGGGGCTCGATGGCTAAATTAAATAAGAGGGGGACAGAGGACAGCCCTGTCTAGTGCTTTTGTGGAGGGGGATTTTGTTAGACATTAGCCCACCAGCAACCACGTTAGCATATGGGGCGGAATACATCGCCTCAATCAGGTGTAGGAAGAGGCCGCATATGCCAAATTTTTGGAGGACCATCCTCAGCCAGTGAAAGCTAACATTGTCAAAAGCCTTTCGGCATCTAGGGTGATAATTGCTATGTCACTGGCTGAGTTGGCTTTTGATTGTTCCAATACAGCAAGGACCTTGCGAATATTAGAAGAGGCGAAATGCCCACGCGTGAAGCCTGCTTGTGAGGGCTCAAGGAGGGCATAAATGCCACCAATCTCTTGCCCATAACTTTGGACAGCATTTTTAATCCAAATTTGAAAGGAAAATGGGGTGATAAGAACCTGGTTACGTAGGATCTTTGCCTTTCTTTGGTATTACTTTAATGAGATTAAAACAAAACAATATCGGCGCCAGGCTAAAATTGATAAATGAGCTGCTGAACACAGTAAAGATAAATTCCAACCTCAATTCAAATAGACAATAGAATGTGCAGCGCTATCACTAAAATAATTATTAATACAGCATAAACAATATATAGCAATCAAAGTCTCATGGGTAACGATCCAAAGTATTAGATCCAAATGTGAGAAGAAATCAAGCATAGACTCCAGAGGAAGGGAGAACAGATATAAGTGTAAGGCGGCTTCTCAGTGTGCATAGACTGACTCCAAGGTAATCACACAGTGCAGATAGTCTCCAACACCAAGGTATGTCAAGCCCCTCATCTTGCCTATCCGACCCTCTGCGGATCAGATCAGCCACCAACTACCTCCAACGGAACAGCTGAGATGATAGATCTCTTCAGCATAAGCTGGACTTCTCTGTGCTGCTCACCGATCTCCCTCTCCAATAGTCAGCATATAAAATAAAATGGTACAAAGACTAGTGCTCTCTGTCTCAAATGGTTTAATATGAATAAAAATAAAAGGGTTCACACTCATATTAAAAAGCACTTTCAGGGCAAGTGCTGGCCATCTCCGCTTTACATCGTATCATATGGAGCCGCTGGGATACCTTCGGATACCCTCGGGCGGTCTCCTTACTGCGAGCTGCTGGTGACGTCAGAATGTGACTCCTCCCCCTCGACCGCCCTTGGAGTACCGGGCCCATTTAGAGGAGTCCTTCTGTGGGCTTTGGAGATCTCTATTGCCTGGTGAAAGACTGGGGGGAGCAGAAGATTGAGTTTCCATTGGAATGTGCAAGTATGCCTGTAAGTAATTTGCTGCTTCCTCAGGATGGGGGAAAGATTTCGAGTCACCTGAGGGATCAGATAAGCGCAATATGGCTGGGTATGCCAGCGTGAATTATACTCCTTTTTGGTACAAAGCAGCACATATTGGTTGGAAGGCCTTGCACCATCGGGAGACTTCCTGTGAATTGTCCGCAATCTGTATTTTGTGGCTGTCTATCTGTAAGGATTTAGCATTGCGAAAAGACCTGAGAATGGCCACTCTGTCTGCATAATTCAAGTAGCGGACAATTATTGATCGGGGGAGCGACGCTCGTTTGATGGGGGCCCCAGGTGGTGCACTCTATCTACAGCACAAGGGGATGTTATGCCATGAGCTTGTGGCAGGCGGACTGCACAGATCTCTGCAAGGGAGCCGGCATTGAATGTTTTTGGTAGGCCTATGACTCTCAAATTATTCTGACGGGAACGATTTTCAAGGCCATCGTGTTTGTCAAGAATATACTGCTGGGTATGTGTCATTTGTTGCTCACTTGCCTGTGAAGCTTGCACTTCTTCCTCTTGGTCGGAGAGGCAATATTCCAGCTCCCCCAGTCTCTTGCTATTTTCTCCCAGTTCTTTCCTCAACTGCATGATACCTGAGGCCACTGCTCTGTCCACTGCTGCCATGATTGTTGGGGATAAAAGGGCTGCTACAGCTTGGGCCATCTTTGCAAATTGCTCATCCATTCCTTCTGGAGAGGGAGCAGGCAGCTGCAGAAGAGGTGACACTTCCCTCATGCTGTGCCCATCGGCCATATTGGCCACGTGTGCGGCTATGGGAGCAGTCTCCGGGTGGGTTGTGGCAGGTGTACTGGAGCCGCCGTGTAGCACATACCTATCCATGCTGCTCGATTCCCGGGTGTATGGCAGAAGGGAGGAGAGAGTGGCGGGTGTCCACAATCGCTGTTCGGCGGGTTTTGTATGCTGATAGCTCTGGAGCCACTGTCTCTCACTCCTTCCTCATGTGGCGCTGGGACCGGAAGTTCTAAAGTGATTCTAAAGCAGTGGTTCTCAACTCCTGTCCTCAGGACCCAGTAACAGGCCAGGTTTCAAGATAACTGAAATACATCACAGGCGATATCATTCGCTGCTCAGTGATTGCAATATTCTAGTCTGCATCTCCCCAAGTTAATACTTTAAATCTGGCCTGTTAGTGGCTCCTGAGGAAAAGAGTTGAGGACCAGTGTTATAAGGGCAAAAAGTTTTTTTTTACTTTAATACTTTTCTGCTGCCAGCCAAATCGCGTAAGCAGAACGTGGAGGGCTGGGCCAATCAATGCTATTTGTGTTAATAGACACACACAGCCCAGATCAGGATTAAGCCCACACAAATAGAGGTTCAAAACAGACAAAATACATACCATGGCAAAATACAGAGAAGCAAGTCTGAGGCTTAAATTAGCTCAACGTGCATTAGCTTCCTCCAACACCCTGATCCAGCGGGAACAATGGCAGGCAGCCAAACACTGCTTTGACCACTGGGCGGACACTTTGGAACTGTCCCAACGGGCCCAGGCAAATGCCACTCTCTATAAGTTTGGCAATAAATCAGGCAAACTGCTAGCCAGACTCTGCAGAGGTCCCCATAAACCCACTCACACCACCACACTCCGAGACAAATTAGGCAATGTTCACTCCCAACCCGACGAGGTGGCTCAGGTTATATTAGACTTCTACTCCTTACTGTACGCTCTTGATCCCATCGAGACTACACCAGCGCAAACATTTCTGGGCGCCCTAGACTTACCCAAGGTCTTCCCAGCCCAACGCGAAGCCTAAATTCACCAATTTCCACTGAAGAATTATTACGCATCATACAGCACTTACCCCCTGCCAAGGTCCTGGGCCCTGACGGATTCACAGGAGAATTTTATAAATCCCTGCAGGACATTCTGAGCCCGTCCCTACTCAGGGTCTATAATGGTATATGGTCAGGTAGGTATGAGATTCTCTGGCAACCAAGCCATTATTAAATTACTCGAAAAACAAGGTAAAGATCCTTTGGAACCAGGATCCTACCATCCTATATCCCTTCTCAACCTAGATGCAAAAATCCTCTCCAAGATAGTAGCCACCAGATTAGCTGACATCATAACCACCTTGATTCATCCCGCTCAATCTGGCTTTGTCAAAGTCAGGACAGCCACCCTGAATATCCGCAAGGTGATGATGGTCCTGGAGTATGCCAATAACCATCCTAAGGAGGATATAGCTATCATCACCTTGGATGCATAAAAGGCCTTTGGCAATGTCAATTTTGACTGGCTCTCTTTAGTTCTTAATAAATTAGATTTCAGAGGCCCTTTTACCCACTTTATTCGTCAAATGTATTCCTCCCCTTCTGCCAAGTTGGTTGTAGCTGGCCCTCTTAGCAAGGAATTCAGGTTATTCAAAGGAACGAAGTAGGGCTGTCCACTGTTGCCCCTGCTTTTTAACCTAGCTTTCAAGCCCCTATCCAGACACCTATTATATAGAGCCCCACTACATGGTATCCATGTCGGAGACCTACAACTGTGTTCTGCCATTTTTGCAGACGATGTGCTCATTTTCACAACGCCGAGACTTTTGATAACGTTAAGACATGCTCAGACCTCCATATCAACTACAGCAAGAGCGAAATTCTACCCTTAGGCTCTTTTAGAAGCCCCTCTTGGGCCAACAGGTCCCCCTTTTCCTTAGCTAAATCATATATTACTTACTTGGGCATAAAGATAGGTAGAATCCCTTCATCCCTGTACTCTCTTAACTACCCTCCCCTCATTGAAAAGATTTCCCAGGAACTACATAGTTGGATGGACCTGCCCCTCTCGCTTCTGGGGAGATGCCATTTATTTAAGATGGTCAGTATTGCCAGAATACTCTGTCCATTGCAAACTATTTCTTTGCTACTGAAACATAAGGATGTACAAACCCTCAACCAAATCATATCCAAATTCATCTGGCATAAGAAGAGAGGGCGAATAGCCTTGGCAAAGCTCTACCTCCCCAGAGGGGAGGGGGGCGCAAATCTCCAAAATATAAGGTTATATACAGATACAGTTGTGCTCATAAAGTTACATACCCTGGCAGAATTTATGATTTCTTGGCCATTTTTCAGAGGATATGAATAATAACACAAAAACATTTTGTTCACTCGTGGTTAGTGTTTGGCTGAAGCCATTTATTATCAATTAACTTTGTTTACTCTTTTTAAATCAAAATGACAACAGAAACTACCCAAATGACCCTGATTAAAAGCTTACATACCCTTTTACAGTACACGGATCCAGACCACCCTCCTGACCCGCAGGAACATTCTTAAAAACTGGGTGCGTCCCTCCCAGCCTTCTGTCTCCCAAATCGAAAAAGAGCTTCTTCTACTCTTGTATAGGGAAAGGCTTACAGTAGACCTCTCTCATCCCACTTCTAGAAACTGTTTTTACAAGAAATGGCAAATCTACATGTCCAAAACCCTTTCCCAGAAAGAATTGGCTTCCTTCGACAAGTCTCTCCATCTTTATTATAATGGACTCAAGGAACTTTATGACCAGGATGGGTAATTTCTCCTACATTTTTCGATATGCTCACCATCAACTAACTACTGTATGTCCTACAAAGTTGAGATATCTTACCTCTGCCCCCCCCCCACCCCCTGCTCTCTATGTGGCAACAGTTTTGTGTTTTCTGGGGTAACCCAAGGTCCATCCAACTCCATCCAACTCTAAACAATTGGTCCTCAATCTATTGCTCACTATATTGGTGATTATTACTCATGGGCTAATCCCTGTACACCCTCCCCCATGATTTGGGGAGAGGGGGTACTGGGAATTTTGAAGCATCTTCAAATATATCTCTATGTGCGGCATTCCCTCGTTTATGTTTTTCCCTCAATTAATGTACTTTATCCTATCTCAATTACAATTACAATTTTGTTTGGTATTCCCTTCACAATTTCCTCTCACATGCCATGGTTTTTCAATGTGTTACAGGTTTTTGAAAATGTACAAAATTGTGCGTCATTTGTCATGTCGTTATTCTCTGCTGTATGTCATAGTTTCAGAATCTCAATAAATTCTTTTTAAAAAAAAATAAATAAATAAAAACAGACAAAATAATCTAAATATGAATAAATCACCAAGACCTGATTGCTTATGTCCACAAGTCCTCAGGAAGCTTAACTTAGGAATAGCCAGGCTAATATTCCTGATTTTTTATTGACTACACACTTTATTGACTGGAATGGTACTATTAGATTGGCATCGAGCAAATGTGGTATAAAGGGTATGCTAAGGGACTCTACGGAAGAATTTGTCAGAGAAAATTGTTTCATCATTTTGAAGAAGTGAGCAATAGCTTGGTAGAGGTAAGACAGTAGTTGCATTTTATCTTGATTTTGCAAAGGCATAACATTGGAATGAAATAAATACAAGAATCTTACAAAAAGGAAAGAAAAAGAACTGTGTTATATTCAAGAAGATTGTAACAGTATTGTTTCTATTTTAGCAAATTCATCTGCATTCTATACATTAGATATGCCACAAACCACAGGGCACTAAGTAGTTATCATGTTATCATGTGACTGGTTCCCCATTTAAAAGTCTTTGTTTTGGATACATAAAAAAACAAGATATTTTTATTACCCAAATGCCATATTTTGTGGGCATAAAGGGAACATTGCCTGCATCACTATTATAAACCGCAGCAGGCCCTCTATGCATTACATGTGCATGATGGGTCACAACTTCCAGTGGGCGCTATGTTCTTTTGTAACAGTATGTTTTATATTTATATTATTGAAAGAGGTTCACATTTTTCCATATTCGTGTGATTTTGGGTGTGGAGCATGGTATATGCTAAAGCTGAGTGAGGACAAAAACTACAACATTAGCTCAAGACTTGAAGTATTTTGGAATCACTCAATAGTGACCATGACTAGGTTACTGCCAAAGTGGCAGTGCCATTACAAACATGCTCATATCAAATCCTGCAATTATGCCAACCATTATTATAGTAAACATGCCACTGGTTGCTACACTGAAAAAAAATTACATAACTATTACAATGATAATGGACCAATATTGGCACAAAAAATAGCTACCAATGCTTCACAGAAAGTCCAAAAGTTTATGTTTAATATTGTAAGTAGACTTTTCCCATAATATATTAGTGAGTCATTTATAAAATGCAACAAAAATAAGGAAATGAATAAAATAAGAACTAATTTCTGAACTAATAAATATGAGCAGTTGACTATGCTAAGGTCTAACTAATACATTAATCTGTTAGCCATGTCATTAAAACTAGCTACCATACCACAGGGTGCACAAATTGCAGGGACACCTGCAGTAAAAAAAGATGTGGGCACTCACATAATGTTAATGGTCTTCTAAGACAACGTTAAGGCTATGCAAATCCTTACTGAATAAAGCTGTGTGTGATGAGCTTTGATCATCATGATTCTGCTCTCTGTTTGATATATGGTATAATTCTGAGGTAGCATCTCCTGCCTTCTTCAATTTTTAATGCCTATCTAAAGCAGATTTAAAAAAATGACCTGGGGGTACTATTTAATCATTGGATACTGGTCTGTAATCATCGAGGTTGTTGTGATCCTATTCTTTTATAGAATATAAATTAATCAGTGCCCAAATGCTATTTGCATTTTTTAAAATGGTATTAAAAAAATATATTTATATATATATATATATATACATATATATATATACTGTATTGCAAGAATTATTAAGTGCTATTCATATGCTTTACAGAAAGGTTAGTTTTCAACATCTTAGCAATCATTCTGTATGTGAACCAAATGCAATACATAAAATCTACCACAAAATGTAAATGTAATATAACAGCAAATGTACAGTATCATGGAACTTTCTCAGTGCCATTCCAGTTTGTAGTGCTTTCTTTTTATCTCTATATAAACTAACATACGATTATTATTATTATTTATAATACTTATATATTAGGTGTCTCCCATTATGTATAATAGAGTATATAGGTAACATTTTTATTCTTCTCTTCCAGCTTTAAATGTTTTAATGCCAGAATAATGGTTGGGGCACCAATTATACAATACTATAGCTTTATGTCTTTGACACATGTAGCCTTCCTACATTATAGGAAGGTGTTAAAAAAGGTGTTTTTTAATGTATCCCACTAAAACTGTGCTTAATTGATATGGTGTAAGTTCTTTTCATTCATTATATTACATTTTCTTCATATAAATGGGTTTTAAAAGTAAACACAAAAGTTCTCTTAGCATAGTGAAAAAATATTTAAATGAGTAAGCGACCCTTATATTCTCACTCACAAATGGGTAATTTAAAACCTATGTCAGATACACCTCAGATAAACAATTATATTATTTCCCCATGATCCCCTCCCTTCGGAGACTGAGCCGCAGGGCAGTATTCCAACATGATAACGACCCCAAGCACACCTCCCAAATGACCACTGCCTTGCCTTGAGGGTAAAGGTGATGGACTGGCCAAACATGTCTCCAGAGCTAAACCCTATTGAGCATCTGTGGGGCATCCTCAAACTGAAGGTGGAGGAGTGCAAGATCTCCTAACATCCACCAGCTCTGTGATGTCATCATGGAGGAGTGGAAGAGGGCTCCAATGGCAACCTGCGAAGCTCTGCTGAACTCTGTGCCCAAGACGGATAAGGCAGTGCTGGAAAATAATTGTGGCCACACAAAATATTGACACTTTGGGCCCAATTTGAATATTTTCACTTAGGAGGTGTACTCACTTTTGTTGCCAGTAGTTTAGACATTGATGGCTGTGTGTTATTTTGAGGGGACAGCAAATTTACACTGTTATACAAGCTTTACACTCACTACTTTACATTGTAGCAAAGTGTAATTTCTTCTGTGTTGTCACATGAAAAGATAGAATAAAATATTTACCAATATGTGGGTGATGTACTCACTTGTGTAAGATACTGTACTTGGAAAGACTTTGATCCCTTTTTAAATATAGGCACCACATTGGCTCTACGCCAATCCAGTGGTACTATTCCAGTCATTAAAGAGTCCTTAAAAATTAGAAACAATGAGTTTGAAATGACAAAGCTCAATTCTTTCAGGATCTGTGGATGGATGCCATCTGGTCCAGGTGCTTTATCCACCTTTATTCTGTCTAAATATTTCTGGACCATATTCATTTTGAGCCATTGTGGATCATATGGGGCTGTGTCAATATCAATATACATTTTCAAATTTCCGAATTTTCGAATTATCTGATTTTTGAATTTTCGAATTTACGAATTCTGAATTTTAAATTTCCGAATTTCCAAATTTTCGAATGTCCAAATTTCTGAAAAAAAAACACGAATGAAATGAAAACGAATGAAATTTTCGTCAGTGCACATGCTGTCACTATTTATACCCTCAATTCCTGCAGGCTTTTGAACACATGATCCGAAGAAGGTGTTAATCCCAGAAACATGTAGTTCTAGCACTGTTCAAGCTCCGGCACTTCCCCTCTCTTTCCATGGTGTCCCTTCTTTGTCCCTTCTGTGTCCTGTGGTCACATGACCTGCTGGAGCCCGCCTGTGATTGGTGTGATTGAGTGGAACATCCATCCATCCATCCCTCATGGCTCCATAGTGGTTAATGCGGCTACCGTGAGTCAATGTGCTCAAAGGGCACTTTTCATTGTACTGCTATTTATTAATTCTCTTTGGTGTATAGATTATATTACTTACCAATAAAGCTTTAACTACTTTTTAAACACGTTTAACTGTTTACCATCCATTGGAACAGTGCTCCTTGGGTTGTATTTTTTTTGTTTCATCTCACTTGGTTTTCTTTGTCTGGGAGCAGTGGCCTACGTTTGCTACATTTTTATAATTGCTCCCTTGGTTACCATTTTTTGCACCTGGCCTCTGTAAATTTGTATTTTATTACCTAGAAAATTGGTGACTGCTCACTCCTGCGTTGACCCCTTAATTACCGGAGGTTAAATGAGGTCTAATTGCACACAATAGCAAGATGTTTTCATACACCTCTACCTCATTTGTATTAAACTCCAACACTTCACCCCTAATACACCGCTGAAATTTCCACTGTGCAGCAGTTACCCCAAACAGCAGACTCCATCCTTATGAGTTGCGTCCCTGGGAGAGGACTTCTTTAGAGGGTGAAGAAGTCCCTTTCCAAGGATGCAACAAGGTCAGAGCTTTTTTCTCCCGGTCTATGCAAGTGCCTAATAGCACATAGTTTCTCTGGAAGATATAGCTACTGTGGGGAGGCCCTTCCAGATTGCTACCAATGTACTCCAGTTCCAGTGGGGTGGCTCTTTGTCCTTGGGCCTTGGATTCCTCCAGATCGCATGTGTTGCCAGAGTGACCATGGACTTATCTGAGTGGGTTGTATTTATGAGAATAATTGTATTTAGCGGTTTGTGTTCTAAACTGTTTTACTGAAGTAGTGATTCTCAGCTGGACTCTCTGTCTCTATAGAGTCTTATGAGAGCTCATCCAGCCACATGTTACCTTGTTTGAGCCATAGAGACCTTGCTCCTTAAGGGCACTTTCACACTGGGGCAGGCAGGGGCGGTGCATTTAACGCTATTATAGCGGCGCTATGGTGCGGCTATGCAGGTGGGAGTGGCGCACTTTTAGCCCCCAAGGCCCCCGAGGCAGTGTACTGCCGCTTCGGGAGCGCCATCCGTTGAATTCAATGGAGGGGGCAGTGGTGGAGCGGTGTATACACCACTCAGCACACTGCCCCAAAGAGGCTGCTTGCCGGACTTTTCTTCTCGTCCTGCAAGCGCACCACCCCAGTGTGAAAGCACTCAGGCTTTCACACTGGGGAGAATGGGGGGTTTCAGGAGCTTTACATGCGCTATTTTTAGCACCGCAGCGCCTGAAAAACGTTCCAGTGTAAAAGGGGTCTAAGCGTTCATGTTTCTTTTTTATAATCTGTTTTGTTATTATTTAGCATTATGTGCATGCTCTTTTTTCATCTTGAGCCTGTTTTGCATTATTGTTTCTAACTTGAACCTGTTTAGTAAACTGCAAGGTACAGTTACACCCCCGTCTGATCATTCAGCTGATTGCCTATTCTGTTAAATGGTTATGTGACATATTGGGGTCAATATATTAAGATGGGTGAGTTTTTACATTTTTTACTTCATAATGCTTTTCTCTTGAGAATGTGTAATTCACAATTATAATATAATATAAAAATATTATTGTTAAATGTAATATACAGAGTGTAAAATAAGTATTGAACACGTCATCAATTTTCTAGGTACAAAAATGCAAATATACAGAGGCCAGGTGGAAAAAGGGTAACCAAGGGAGCCTTTATAAAAATGTACCAAACTTAGGCCGCTGCTCCCAGACTCAGAAGACCAACTCTGGCCACAGAGTTTTGCATACACCAGGCGCCCCTGGAACTGTGGCAATATACAGTACTGCATAGACAAGCATTGACTGTGGAACAAATTAACTGAGTTTACTTTGGATTACAAGCATTCTCCTGGAATGGATTATGCTCGTTCCACTGTAATATAAAAATAGCATTATTAAATGTAATATACAGAGTGTAAAATAAGTATTGAAAGCGTCACCAATTTTCTATGTAAAAAAAATACAAATATATAGAGGCCAGGCGCAAAAAATGGTAACCAAGGGAGCAATTATAAAAATGTATCAAACTTAGGCCACTGCTCCCAGACAAAGAAAACCAAGTGAGTTGAAACAAACAAAATACAACCCAGGGAGCGCTGTTCCGATGGATGGTAAACAGTCAAAGGTGTATAAAAATTAGTTAAAGCTTTATTGGCAAATAAGATAATCCATACACCAAGGAGAATTAATAAATAGCAGTACAATGAAAAGTGCTCTTTAAGCACAGTGACTCATGGTAGCCGCATTAATCACTATGGATCCAGGAGGGAGGGATGGATGGTTGTCTCGCCTCTGGTGCTGCATGGAGGGTGATATTGCACCAGGTATTTGGAGGTGCCAGATGGAAGAAGGCTGTCAGGTAACAGAGTGCTGCAGATCGTGGGTTAAAAGCCCAGGAAGTGCCACATGGAGGGAGGCTGCGAGCCAAACTGATGCTCCGGACCATGGGCCTGATGCCCGGAGAAGAGAAGGAAGAGAGCAGGTTCCATTCCCTGATGGTCATTGACCCAACCAGGGGAGCGGTGGGATCCGACAGCTAAACTGACTCCTGGAACTCTAGACACAGGAGCGCCTCACATCATTCACGCCAATCACAGGTGGGCTCCAGCGGGTCATGTGACCATAAGACAAAGAAGGGACACCAAGGAAAGAGATGAGGGGAAGTGCCAGAGCTTGAACAGTGCTAGGACTACATGTTTCAGGGATTGACCCCTTATTCAAGTCACATGTTCAAACACCGGCAGGAGATGAGGGTATAAATAGTGATGGCAGGGGGTGGGGCAGCCATTGTATCCCTTGGACGTGTGCACTGCCAAAAAATTAGTTAATTTTCATTGCATTAATTTTTTGTTTTTTTCGAAAATTTGGAAATATGAATATTCGGAAATTTGAAAATTTGGAATTCATAAATTCATAAATTTGACAATTTGAAAATCAGAAAATTTAAAAGCGTAAAAGCTTAAGGTTTAAAGGCCTAAAAGTGAAAGGCTTAAAAGACTAAAAGTTTAACAGTTTAAATACTTAAATACTTAAGGTTTAAAAGTTTAAAGGCTTATAAGTATAAAGGTTTAAAAGCTTTTTTTGTTTTTTAATTACGTT
>BLSH010099361.1:166839-178489 GCA_018402905.1 Glandirana rugosa | reverse complement strand
AACACAAACCCTAGTAACGGAACGACTTTACAGGTGGGAGGAAAGTAGAAGTAGGACCATCGACCGTCGTCTAAAATAGTTCTTACAGAACCATGTAAAAAGGTAAGTAGGAAGGAAGTTTCTGTTCTTAAAACGTTTATGGCATACGACTTTTTGTCGGGGTGTGGTACTACAAGGGTGGAGGTTTGAAGTGACAACCACACCACAAAAGCCCCACTACACGTCACGGTAAACTGGAGATTTGTACTACACATAATACTGTAGGTTTCTCAAGTTAAAACCAGAGTCACAACATTTATACCAGAAATAATTGGAGAATATAGTCTGGTCAGGTGAGACCAAAATTGAACTCTTTGGATGTCATAATACACATCATGTTTAGAGGTCAAATGGCACTGCACATCACCCCGAAAACACCACACCAACAGTGAAGTTTGGAGGTGGGAACATCATGGTGTGGGGCTGTTTTTCAGCATACGGTATTTGCAAAATTCTTGTCTTTGAAGGAAGGATGAATGGAAAAATGTACCAAGACATTCTTGATAAAATCTGCTGCCAGCTACCAGGATGAAGATGAAAGGAGGGTGGACATTTCAGCAAGGCAATGATCCCAAACACAAAGCCAAGGAAACTGCCAATTGGTCTTAAAGAAAGAAAATAAAACTGCTAGAATGGCCCAGCCAATCGCCAGACTTGAATCCAATAGAAAATCTATGGAAAGAACTTAAGATCAGAGTTCATAGAAGAGGCCCATGGAACCTTCAAGATTTGAAGACTGTGCGGAAGAATGGGCCAAAATCACACCTGAGCAACGCATGCAACTAGTTTCTCCATACAGAAGGCGCCTTGAAGCTGTCATTGCCAACAAAGGATTTTGTACCAAGTATTAAATACATTTTAGTTAGCGTGTTCAGTACTTTTTCCCTGTGTCATTCCATTTTATTACACATACATAACTTCATTTCTGAACTTATTTGTTTTGGTTGTTTTGTATGTATGGATTGCATGGATTGTTACCGACATGTGGTAAAAAGTTCATGTCAATAGCACCTTTAGAAATACATTTACCTAGAAAAATGGTGATGTGTTCAATTCTTATTTTACCCACTGTAAATATAATTTTGGTGTGGAATCAAGATCATTTTTTACCTGTGAGCTACAGTGCCTTGAAAAAGTATTCATACCCCTTGAAATTTTCCACATTTTTGTTATGTTACAACCAAAAACGTAAATGTATTTTATTGCACATAGTGGCGTAGTGGAAGGAAAATGATACATGGTTTAAAAATGTTTTAGAAATAAATATTTGAAAAGTGTGGTGTGGTGTGGTGTGCATTTCCAGTTAAGCCCCCTTTACTCTGATACCCCTAACTAAAATCTAGTGGAACCAATTGCCTTCAGAAGTCACATAATTAGTAAATAGAGTACACCTGTGTGTAATTTAATCTCAGTATAAATACACCTCTTCTGTGAAGGCGTCAGAGGTCAGTTAGAGATCCTTAGTAAAAAAACAGCATCATGAAGGACAAGGAACACACCAGGCAGGTCAGGGATAACGTTGTTGAAAAGTTTAAAACAGGGTTAGGTTATAAAAAAATATCCCAAGCTTTGAACATCTGACAGAGCACTGTTCAATCCATCATCCAAAGGCATATAGGTAATACATTCAAAAATTAGGTAAAAATCGTGAAATGTGAAATGGCAAGCATGTAGCCAGTGAAAGTCCGTGCTGAATTTTGAAACCGGTCCCAAACACAGTTATTCTTCAAAAAGTGCTCCTGTGCAAAAAAAGTGTTCTAAAGTGCTGTAGTGCTTCAAAGATATCAAACGGTGATCAGTGCTCCAAACACCTTCTTGTGCTTTAACTCACCAGATGGTATGGAACCCTTAGCAGTATTGCATGTGGGTCTATCAGGCTTAGGCTGGTGAGCAGGGAGATGACACTTCTTTTATATCTTCCTATATACTTGCGACTCATGCATAAAGGAGAGAGAATCCATATAGTGTAGCATGTCTTATTTATTATAATAAAAGGTTGTGCATAGCAAATGCATTGATCTGCATTGATTAACATTGATCAAAGCAGGCTCTACGCATAGAGTTGAAAGAAGTAAAATTCTGTGAAATTTCAATAAAGTTAAAAAAGGAATAAAATAGTAAACACTGTGATCCATTGTAACAACAGACACATGTTATACAGAAAATAATGTGTGCCTGCAGGTATGAACAGGCTCTTAGCCTTTTACTCTTCTGACCGCAGTGAACTAAAGTTTGATTGGCTGTAATGTATTATTGCACTTGCACATCATAATTGATTTGTGTACTGCTTTAAAGGAAAGCTATAGTCACAGCATACTCCCTCATTTTAATACAACAGCATTGTAACAACAATAAAAACAATAGTTCAACAATAAAAGATCTCTACCAGCAGCTGTAAAAAAAAGCAAAATAATTTGATCTAAAACAAGGTATATCTCAATGCAGCACTAAAAAAATCCCTAAGAATCCCAAACCAGTACTATATCATATATTCACAAATCAATTTGCATAAAGTGCATTAATTATATAGATCTTTTACACTGTGCAGACCATCCATTTAAAGTGCATCGACTACATATATGTGCAAATATACTGTATATATATATATATATATATATATATATATATATATATATATATATATATATATACATATATATATATATATATATATATATATTGCACATTTAAAGTGCAGCAATTAATGTATTTTAATAAAATAATTGTCCAGTGTCCTTTTATATATCATTTACTTTCTTTATATTTTATGTGCTTCTGCTTCAATCATCACATGAACACCTCCACCTGCAGGAGCCACTCACCAGATTCTTAGACCCACTTATACACCGGGTCTAAAGACGCTCCTAATGCATAGAAGGGTTCCACCACTCCTCCACTCCATGACCTTTCTCCCTCTCCAGGAAGAGCAGTGAGCCATGGAGAGGGATAAAAGTCCTGGAATGGAGGAGTGTTGAACATTAAAGTATGTACATATTGTTAACATGCAGCAAAAGAGATTTAAAACAAGCCATCCATGACCTCTCTTGATGCCTGTTACGTGAAGTTATCATGTCTTAAAGGTCACAACAAAGACTCTTGAGGTTGGGTAACCATGGGTTCAAAACGTTTTAACAATTAGCCACAGTTTAGACATCGGTGGTTAGATACATTGTGCTGAGGGGAGAGCTTGCATTGCCTAGTTCATTTATGCAGTAGTTTAGGTGCACCTTACATGGAAGGCAGTGGTAAGGATTCCCCTAACACACCTTATCAATGTTGGAGTGCCTAGGGCAGGGAAGGGCAAGGGATGCATTCTGCTCTGGGTATAGCAATCTGCATACAAAGAAACAGAGATCTGACACTTTAAGCATGCTTACCTTGTATAACAACCCATTCAGTTTAAAATATAAATGAAAGGCAAAACATTTTTTGTATAGATATATAAAAACATGATAAATACCCTTTTTCCCTTTTTTTTTATAAGTGATCACATTCCCTCTTTTCCCAACTGCATAAGAACTGGGGGTAGGAGAAGAAGCAGTACACTGAGCTTAAAGCGTTTGTTAACCCAAAAAAAAATAAAGATCCTGTTCCCTTAAAGCATGTTATACAGCACAGTGTTTGTGCTGTGTCATTTGGGCCCCTGTTTCACCTGTAATACCTGGCTGATCCTCCCAGTTTCCACCCTCCCCCCCGTACGCTGACTCCGATATATATCATGGCTGCCAAGCTGTGACATCGAAATCAGCGCATGTCTCCGTCATCCGCAGCCTGTTTTGTGTCTCCTGTGTGCTCTCCCCCACTCCTCCCCCCCCCTCTCTGCCTCACAGCTCCGTGTCCGCACCGCCCCCTCATGTCCTGCTGCTCAAATCAATGTTTTTATGCTACAATCCACTCTCTTTATTAATGTAGTGTCCGCCTGTGACTGTCCTTTATGAAAATAATGCTGTATATACCTTGTATACTGAGCGCTGATCTGAGCAGATTGACATGCCGCTTCTCTCCTCTCCCTTCCCGAAAGATGCAGTGGGTGGGGCTGCCTCTCTCCTTCTATATCCTCCCCTCCTGACTGATGTCAGTGGGGGTTCCTCGGCCCCGCCCACTCCATCTGTCGGGCAGAGAGAGGAGACAAGCGGCGACTGAATCAGTGCAGAAGAGCACTCAGTATACAAGGTATATACAGCATTATTTTCATAAAGGACAGCCACGGGGGACACTACATTAATAAAGAGAGTGGATTATGTAAAGATGCAGTGGTGGGTTAACAACCACTTTAACAGTGACATGCTGCTTAGTGTGGTCAGTTTTTAAAAGGAATGAAGAGGGACTGGCAGGAACAACAGGGATTTTACACAGGGATAGCAATGCAAAGAGGACAGGATAATTTCTCATACAAGTAACTTGGTACAGCAGTCCCATATAAGGAACATATTGGGGTAACAAACGCTTGAAAGAGGAGCATGATTAAAATAGTCAGGGACTCCGCTAATTACATCTGAACATTTTTTTTACCACTCACCTTGATTCCTCTTGTCCACCTGCTCACCTCTGTATCCATCCTCCACCATTGCTCACCTAAGCACCAATCATTCACCACTGCTTCCCTTACACCCCTCCCATATTCCTCTTCCGCCGCTGATCACCTCTGCAGCCCTATACACCTCTTCCACTACTAAACACCTCTCCATCCTCTGCAAGCCTCCACCGCCACCAAACACCTCTCCACTCCTTACCTCTGCATCCCCCCCCCCCACCTCCACCAATTACCTCTGCAACCTTACACAGCTCAACTTCTTCTAACTGCAGGCTCCAATACCAGATATGTGCAGCTCTCCATTCCAGTACACTGTGTGGACTCTTGCATAATTGCAGCATTAGGTGGAAGACAGGGACGTACAGTGAGGTCAGTGGCTGGTGAGGCACTGCCTTGTATCAGAGCCAGATACACACAGATTACATATGATGGGAACGTCAGAGTGTGAGCAATAATTCTAACACTAGACCTCCTCAGTAACTCTAAATATGTAACCTCTAAAAAGTTTTAAAGCGTTGTTTATGGAGATTCTTAAGTACTGAAGTTTGGCGCCATTCCACAAGTGTGACAAATTTTAAATCGTGACATGTTAGGTATCTATTTACTCGGCATAACATCATCGTTCACATTGTACAAAAAATCGGGCTAACTTTACTGTTTTTTTTTTATTAATTAAACAGTTTCTTTCCAACAAAACGCATTTGAAAAATTGCTGTGCAAATACTGTGTGAAATAAAAAATTGTAAAGACCACTATTATATTCCCTAGGGTGTCTGCTAAAACAATATATATAATGTTTGGGGGTTTTGAGTAATTTTCTAGCATACAAAATGATGATTTTTACATGGAGGAGAGAAGTGTCAGAATTAGCCCGGGTGGCAAGGGGTTCATTACCATAAGTAAGTAATATACAAATAATTATTATATATTATTTTTAAGGTAATTTACTATATTTTCAAAAACTGTACTCAAGCAGGTGGCTTAATGGACAAATTACTGACATTTAAAGTGATAACTTCAAACCAGTAATTTCACAATAAATAGATACATAATAAATTATTATCTTATAACATATAGCATAATAATATATATTTTTGCTTGTACCTTTTCAGCAGCAGCAGAATCTAATTCTCCCTCTTAACTGTGTGAGAAAAACATGGGATTGTGGGTAAATCTTATATACATAAACCCATGTTTTTCCTTGTAGTTAAGAGGGCTGGGCTGGAAGACAGCATTTGTCTTTTAGACACATGCCCCCTTCTATGACACTGCAGTGAGGTGTGCCTCCATTTTTATTGGACAGCTTGGGCAAATGGTGCTTTACCATTGGTCCAAGGCTCCAGCTGTCCATTGAGCTCAGTGCCTATGACAAGAAGTGAGGAGAGGCACTGTGAGCTCATCATCTCATTCTGCTGTAAACACAGTGTGTCAGCTTGTACTTAAACTCGCCGAGCTATGACCCTCTAAGTCAATAGTTTTCTTTTTTTGTTTTGTTTTTTTTTTTTTATGTTCATGGCAGGTGAGGCTCTGTCTCCCCTGACTGCACGTCCCCGGTGGAAGACCTGTAAATAAATGCAGGAACCAAGCGAAAGCCATACATAGTTAAGGAATCAACTGATTTGAAACATCTTCCAGTTTGTTTATATTAGTGGTATGGCAAAATACCAAGTTGTTGCAGGAATAGAAATGACTTAAAAAAAAAGTCAGCATCTGCATTGTGAAATTTAAAAACAAATTTCTCCACAATACCTATTGATAAAGAGGTGAATGAGGGTTTGTTTTAACGTGATTTCACTGCTTGTTCACAATATGTAAATACTTTAGTGTGAAAGTCACAAATCTACAAAAAGCAAAAACTAAAATGTGTGCACAGAGTTAAACTTCCAGAATGTTTAAATCTGTAAAAATATTATGCTGAAATAAAACATTCTATCAGAATGCGAACAGTAAACCTGTTGACTCTTGCTCCCTTTCACTTTCTTCTTTGCAGAAAGGCCTATTTTTGCTTGAAGGAAATATAACCTGGCTGCAGCAAAGGAACCAGATTTGTAATCATAGTGTTCTACTGTATGTGCGGAGCTTGCTGTAGGCAACAGCAGTCATTGAGAAGTGTAATTCCCAGAGGTGGAATGAGAAATAGTTTTTTTTTAAATTGCTTTCTTTACTTCAAGAATCCAAATGTCAAGGTGGTAACCTTGTGATTTCTAGTGCAGCTCTGACCCTAAGGCCTAAACCCTTCCACAGACCTTTATTTTTTAAATGTAACATCTACTATATATGCAATGCCCTTGACATGCTGTAGAACATATTATGTGCAGTGCATTGCACTGGAAGAATTATACATACAGTAAATGTTGTACTGACAAATAATCATCTTTTTTCCTCATTTTTTTTTTCCTTTTTTTCTTGTTGTGTATTTTTTCAACAACTGGGTTTCACATGCCTCAGATGCCACTCTAACACTCCACTACAATATGTACAGATACCAGGGACTTGTTCACACTAAACACATTACCTTGCATTTTGTTGCATATTTAACAGCAACATAATACAGATAAAGAAAAATGCATTGAGGGGAATTTATCAAAACTGGAGAAGCCAGAATATGTATCAGCTGTGCGTGGCAACCAATCAGCATCTAGAGTTAATTTTCAAAGCTTAACTGAACCAGCTGAAGATAGAAGCTAATTGGTTGCCATGCACGACTGCTCCAAATTCTGTCTGTTACAGTTTTGATAATATTTCCACACTGTTTTTTTACAAGGAAATGTTCATATTAATGAACTGAATTTGCTTATGTATTGTTAAAAAAAATTGTTGCATTCTGAGTGCCCTGACCTACATTGTGCCATTCCAGTTAATTGAATATAAATCTTTAAGACCACATTTATTAACACAATGTTCATTAATTCATGAATTTCCGGTGTTAAGCTAGCCTAAAAATGCCCTAGGACACCATCATCGGTTGCCACCAATTTTCATATCATCAAACAACTGCTTAGGATGACTGCTGAGTTTGTAGCCTGAGGTTCTGCATCAGAACCTCAGGCAGTCTCAAATGGTAAAGTCTATTAACTGCTTTATAGATTATTGTTTTTTTTTCAAGGCATGACCAGGCAGTATATGTGACTATAGGCTAGATGGGGGAAAATCTCATACCTGTCAGTGCCCTCCATGCCAGCCAGCCACCTGCTATTGTGTGGACAGGTTGTAAACCTGTCCCCATTGCTAGAGGAGGACCAGGAGATCAAAACTACCAGAAGTACCAGTTTCTGGAGAAGAACGGTTAGTAATACTATACATTTCTTTGCAAGTGAAAAATTATCATTGTTTTTATTTCAACAAGAGATCTATTTTAGCAATAGCTCTACCTATGTCTATTAATACTTCATATTCCACTTTAATACAACATTGAATACATACTGGCCTCAAGTGGTCCACTAAAAATAACAACAATATCCCGCACACTAACATTGTATGCCTCTGACAATTGGAAAATGAAGCAATTACTTAAAAGACAATGTCCCTTTCAATTAATTTTCCGTATGATTGTGGAAAAGCACTTTTGAAAAATTAAATCTTAAATGTGTCATTTAAAATTTTGTATATTATTATTTTTGGTGGCTGGTCCTAACAAGAAATTTCTCAGCTGTGGGTATCTAGCAATTAGTAAATGTTTTTGTCACACTCTTCTTTCCTACTGTGGAACACAATTGGAATTGGCAGGAATTCTATACTTTCGCGCTTTTAAATAGACTAATTATTTTATCCATTTGAGCCACTTCCCTTGATGGCTGAAATTAAATTATAGATGTAACCAGTGTACCAATTTAATAAACTTTGTAAGCGACTCACAGGTGCTAATCTCAACAGTATGAGCAGAACAGCTTCATATACTGAGAATTATTTGGAACATATTACCACATTCTCTCTTGTATATTTACCAGCACATAAAATCAAATTTCTTTCTATTGGCATAATGCAATTTTCAAATGTCATAACACAAGAACAACATTATAAGCACAATGACATTGTATTTCTGTGATTTTATTTACAACCAGCTGAATTGTTTGAAAACATATTTAATGTGCACAAAAGAACACATATGTAAAGTAATGCTGCTTACTAGTCCTTAGATATGGTGTCTGCATTAACATTATTTTTCAGCAGTTTTTTCCTTTATTTTATCTGGCGATCATGCCAGTAACAGGGTTCCTTCCTTAGGGTGATGCTTGCTCACTGTAATTCGCCTGTACCCCGCTGGGAACTATTGTTCTCCCCCACATCCTGCTGGGCACTATTGTTCTCCCTTAACCTGTCAGGTAACTATTGTTCTCCCCCAACCCCATATGAACACTTGTTCTCTCTACTCCCTATTCTTCCCCTCTTTTACACCCGGGCATTATTGTAAACTCACTACCTGCTCAGTAAAACTGTTCCCTCCAACCTTTGCTAAGCACCACTGCCCCACCCACCCAAGCATGAGTATTATCCCCTCATTCCCCCACCACCAATGGCCATCACATCCAGGCATTTTATCCCCAACAGACACTAACACCAGTCTTATTTCTTTCTTCTGGCTGTTAATTCCAGGCATTTTTAAATTCCCACTGAGTACACAAATCCAGGCATCTTTTCTCTTACCAATGCCAGGCATTTTTGCCTTCCACTGGTCCAAGGGCATTTTACTTCCCAGGAACTACTGACTTCAGGGTAATCCCCTCTACTGATCACGAGCATTTTTTTCCTCACAACTGACAATGGGGTATTTTTCCTTCCACTTACGAGCAATGTTAGACCTCATATACATGGGCGTATTAAAAAAACAAGATGTAACGTTGGGACTGACGTCAGGAAAAAAATCGGCATCAAAACGCAATTTAATAGGCGTTTTGCATTGGCGTTAATCCGCGTTTTTGAGCGTCAGCGCTACATCGCGCTTTGTTTGAAAAGACATCCCTCTGCTATTTTTGAACCTGGAAACGCTGGTTAACGGCACTATGGCGTTAATGTGCGATAGTGAGCCGGCTCAGCGTCAAAAATGCTCTAACGCTGCAGTTTCAGAACAGGCTGGCCGTGGGTTCTGCTTTCAGCTCACAACGCCGATGCTATCTACAGCTCAAAAACGTCAGCATTTGTATGAGGCCATTGAATAACATGGAGAGCTGCAAAAAACACTCAAAACACAGCTGTGAAAAACGTCCATGTGTATGGGGCCTAAGGGTCCCTAAAATACATAGTCCATATTGCTGCACTATGTACACTATGGTGTACATTGACTTGACCCCTGCACTCTATATGCTGTGTTGCATATTACATAGTGGTTATTTTCTCATTGATGTGTAGTTTTATAGGCTTAGAAAGTGTGTTAGTTCCATAAGTATTTTTTTTTTTATTATTCTTTAGGTTTATGTAAGTTAGATTTTCACCCCTCCCCTGCATGTGTCAATACAGAGATTTTGTATCTTCCTCAGGAGGATTGCTTAGTTAGTTGTGTGGTCACACACCCTGAGGTGAGGAGATTACCACAGGGGGAGCACAGAGTGTTGGCACATTTTTTCATGTGGAGCTCTAAAGCACATTTTTTCACAAGTGGATACATCACTAAATTGACTTGGAATAAGCAAGGCTCAGGATTGGTGAAGTGGAGGATTTTATTTTGCATGTTTTATTTCACATCTACCAATTATCACAGCACTATATATGGACTTGAAATGTATATGGCATGGAATTAATGTATTGGATGAATTTTTTGGTTGTTTTATATTGCAATTGATGATAGCTATAGTGATAATTATTTAATTGGTGTACCAGGCTTTAGTTCCAACATTGGGAGGTATGCCCTAGGCTGCTAATTTGGCTATAGAACACCTCCCCTTTTCCCCAACTCTGTAACATAGGAGGATGTATTGTTAGGTCCAGAGAGGTAAACTGGATGGGGCTGATAACACTGCTAGAGTGCACAGGAAGCTGCAATCTCACACAAGATCAGCAGTTATTTTTGCATACAGAATTTTATTATTGTTATAAAGTTTTAAACTTGCACAGTGAAATACGTGTGCACATTCTCACATTTTGACACAAATGTAGACAACACATCAAAGGGGAATGTGAATGTATTGATAAATGTGCTGAATATGTTTTTGTTTTTTGTTTTGTCCAGACATACTGTACATTTTAAAGGAGAAGTACAGCTAAAGCTTGTTTGGCTGTACTTCTCCTATGGATCACAGGAGTGCAGTTTGTTCTGCACTCCTGTGACCCATTTTCAGCTGACAGCAAGCTGAAGCCCGCTGCCGGCTGACATCACAGAGCCGGTCCAGGCTCGGGCAAGATTGCAACAATGAAGTCGGGATCAGACCAGTGCTGCCTCCACCTAGGTAAGTATGATTCTGAAAAAACAAAAAGTCCATACTTCTCTTTTAAATTCAACCAAAAAAATGGACACAGTCCTGGGTACCAAGAATTGTGACTAAGCAATTCTTGGACCGTTGTAGAAACAAGAAACAAACACTTTGAGGTTCACAAACTGCTCAGGAGCCAAGAATAAAGCACTATTGCATAGTTGATGGAATAGAGATGTTGTTCAGCCAAGAATGAGGGGTGCCATTGAGTAAATAAATGTCAGTTTGCTACTAGTGTTGAGCGAACCCGGACTGTAACGTTCGGGTCCGTACCGAACTTTCGGGTGTCCGGGGCACGGACCCGGACCCGGACATTTCAAAAATCGTTCGGGTTCGGTCCGGGGTTCTGCTATTTTACTCCACGTGTTGAGAAGCTGCAGGGCAGCCAATCAACAAGTGTTTCACTGGTTTGCCCTTAGAAGCCATCACAGCCATGCCTACTAATGGCATGGCTGTGATTGGCCAGTGCATCATGTGACCCAGCCTCTTTATAAGCTGGAGTCACAGTGCTGCAGTCACATGCTCCTTGGGTTAGTGTAGGGAAAGGTAGCTGACTGCGTGAGGGACAGATTTGAGACATTTTAAGACCTGATCCTGCATCCTGAGATAGATTACTTTACTACTGCTGTCTGTGCTGTTGCTCTGAGGACAGATAGCAGAAATTAGAGATTTC
>BLSH010099361.1:153056-165163 GCA_018402905.1 Glandirana rugosa | reverse complement strand
CTTTTACAGATGACATACGTTACCACAAGACCACCGTGTCCGTCTTACAAAAACATATTTATGATTAAGAGAAATTAATTGATCACCCTCCGTCCCTATAAAGATAATTGTATCATTTATACTCTTTTATCGATATTTATATGTCATACATTCGGTATAAAATCGGTATTAGACGTTCCCCCATCCACATTGTTGAAGAGACGTTGGTGACAAGGATACGGTGAATAATCCGATAATGAACCATTACACAGATTGTACTTTATTATATTGTGTTAAATAAATGTTTACAAATAAAAGAATCTGTAAATCTAAAACCTGACGGTCCCACCACATATTGTCCGTGCGATCGTTCGGGTTCCGTCCGGACCCGGACCCGGACTTTGTCCCGAAGTTCGGACGGACCAGCAGAACCCGAACGTCCAGGTGTTCGCTCAACTCTATTTGCTACTTTTATAATACCCTGATATTCTGCCAATGTTGTAGAACAATAACAATGTATTATCCTATAATATACACCACCCTGGCAGTCCAAAATCTAAATGTCTAAGAAAATAAACATTTGTAAATAAATTGTGTTATATTATTTCATGTTAGACACATTACCAAGTAATAGCCTAATAAGTGGCATAGGAACAGTGGTTGCAGAGAAGTTGTTACACCTACCCCCTTGCAGATTATGGCTAAAATATGGCTTACATACTGTATATTTATAGCTATTTTCTCATATTTACTATGTTAATAGAAATATCCCTGCCTCCCACTAGTTAATTAAAGAGAATTAGTATTTATACAAAAACATTCTGCCTGTGCCACCAGAACACCATTGCATACAGTAGACATTTTCTTTTGAAGTCTGCAGAAAAAATAAACTTTTAGGAATGTTGATCACCTGGGTTCTTCCTGCTGACCTCCACTCATTACAGGATACAATAGTGGCATGAAGGTCAGCAAAAGTAAGGTCAGCCAAAGTATTGACATTTTTGAATATCTTTTCATGAGATTCAGGCCAGGAGTTAGATAGCAGGGAAAACAGTTCAGAGGTGCTGATTGTGCAGATAAAAAGTACATACTATGAGCAGAAATGTAGGCACAGCAGAGTGGCTGGTATTTGTGGTGCAGCGCTGCAGATGCAGCTCAGGACAGGCAAGTTGTAATGGTGAGCTCAGTCACACACTTGTTGAACAAAGTTCAAACAATACCAAACCAGCAGTGGTGAAAGAGCAGTGTCAGAACAAGTGGGTAATGCATAACAACAAATAATACTGCGCTCACATGTCACTCTAACCAAAACATGTTGAAATAGCTCTCATACCACTCTGGCATGTAGAGGGTAAACATGGGCAGAGGGAAAGAAGGTCCCAAGGAAGTCCATGGGCAAAGTCCGGAGGAGGTGTGCAGTTCAAGGCAGCCGGCTAAACGGAGCAGGAAGACTCTGTAGACCAAGACATAAACAAGAGAGCAGCGCCTCTAAGTGCAATACCTTCTTTAATGATAAAGGGTATAAGTAAATTTACACTCACATAAAAAATTGGATAAAAGATCGGATAAAAACAGAAAGGATCATCTGTGGATCACCAGGTGGTGTGCAGGCAGGTGTGGAGAGGAAGCCGATGCCCCTCACGCTGTTGGCTTCCAGCGCAAGCCGGGACACAAAGCCGATCACAAACCGTCCACACGCTCAGCACCACGTCACTTCCGGGTCACCAAACAGGAGATGCGCGCGTTCGGATCATTCATGATCCCTCATCAGGCAAGATAGAGGTCAGCTTGTAGTAGGACAGCTCTTATTTAAAGGCAACTGGGTAGGGCCCACAATATACTCATGAGTGAATTAAAAGGGACATGGCAAAGGATATAAATATAAACGCAGTTGCAACTGAAAAAAATCTTAAACACAAAATAAAAATGAAAATAAAAATAAAAGTAATGATAAAAATAAAATTTAATAAAAATTGAATATAAAAATAAAAAGAAAATAAAAATAAAAATAAATATAAATAATAATAATAATAATAGTAAAAAAATAATAATAAATGAATAAATATAAATAAAAATAAAAAATAATTAATAATAAAAAATACAAATAAGTAATGAAAATGAAGTCTTAAACAAGAAATTATATAATGGCACGTGAATAAGTAATGAAGTGGGGTCATACACGGTATACACAGAGAAAATATCAGCTGGGTCAAGCAAGAGCACACAGGATAGCATTTGCTATCATGAGCACAGGTGGTGTGTTGAGAGAGGGGTTTTAAAGGTGAGCAGTAATGAGCTGGCCACTCACCATTGCTTCTCAGGCAAGGGCTGTCTCACTAACCACTCTCTGCTATGCCCCCTTAACATTATAGTTGTTTTTGGGCATGGTGACTTTGACATGGTATTTTGGGTGCAATAGTTTTGACACTAAGTAATTTAAAATCCAAGCAGCACAATAACAATGAAACTTTGTATCACACCCAAACAGTACTTGCTGAGATTTTCCATGACAAGGACAAAATTAATTTATCACAAATTAACTATATCCCACCACCTAACTATCACCCAGCACTTATCCTGTCTCTAACACTCACCCTGTCTCTTTTATAAGGGGCAGTTTCCATAGCTTTCACTTGCCTTCTATTTGTTTCCCTGTTACCTTTAGCTACCATTCTAACCTAAAGAAACAACCAATACTTCTGGTGGGGTAACATGTGACAATCCCCCTGCCTCCCCCCATGCATTATTTGGTGCCTGGATCACCAGTCACCAGGCCTAAGCACTGTTACATGCTGTGAGAAGCTAACTCAAAACTTAAACAGGACTTCAGGGCAATCAGGCAATTGTTTGGGGTAATGGGGAAGTGACTAGAAAGTCCACTAACAATAATATCTGTATAGAGAATCGGTTACATTGCCCTGTTAGCCTTAGCACTATTTCTCCCCCTCCAACCTTAGACTTAACCCCTTACCCTAAGACTAGCGCTATAGTAACCATTAACCAAGTGCACTTAAATCCCTGACCTTAAAGTAGTACTAAAGTCTGAAAGTTTTTCACCCTAATGCATTCTCTGCATTAAAGTAAAAAATTCCCCACTATCTGTCCTGCCTCCCTCTGTCCCTAAACATTTACCTGGCTCCATGTCACCACTCCAGCACTGCCTCCGGAGAAATTGAGGGCAATAAAGCCATAGGCATTGGCATGATATTTTCCTTATTTGGGCATTACTTTTATTATGTGCTCCAATTAGTAGGGCCCAACATAGTAGCCCCTTGGCCATATGCACCAGTGCCAAATTGTGCTAACTAAAAGTATTGATTGCTTCTCAAAATTTCATTAATTGAGCCAAATAAGCTACGGAAGCTAAAACTTCACCTGGTCATACCCCTAAGCTTAAACGAACCCATAAACTTAAAACAGAACTCCGGGCAATTTTTTTGTTCCTCTGCAGTGGGGCTATGCTCGCACTGCACGGGTTAACTGCTTGTTTATGTCTAGGGGATCAGAGAGTGGAGATATACTTACTTAATCCTCTGATCCTCCCAGAACAAGACTGGTCCCTGCGGCTCCAGCCCCTATACCACCCACCCACCACCGTCTAGCGGTCTTGTGCGGAGGACTATTCCTGACATGATCATGCTCATAGATCTGCTCTGGATGTGAAGACATCAGGAACAGTCCACCGCTGGTTTGTTGTGTAGCACCATTTAGTGCTGGAGTAGAGAAACGGATAAGTATAAGGGTTTTTGATCACCCCTTGACAAAACGAGCAGTAAAACCAAGCAGTGCGGGTACAGCCTGGCTGCAAGGGAACAAAGAAAATTTGCCCGGAGTTCTGATTTATCCCTTAACTAAAACCCCATCAACCAACCTAAGCAGAAAGCTGTTACATTTATCAGCGGTAGTAAAACCACTGCTAATTGCTTAACTTCCAGCTGCAGCCAAAGGTTTAGCTCGTTGAGTGGGTGAACTCACCATTTAAATGTGGACCATCTAACATTTCGGTCCAAATCCAAAGCTCATGCCTACTTATGCAGACCCTTGGTGGAACCCCACCAGACTATTTATATAGACCCCTAGTTCCCCATCTATGGTCACACCCACTACTACTCTGAGAGCCCCTAGAGGCTACTTAGAATACTACACTGCCTCCTCAATACAAGGGAGTCCTAAGCCTATACTTGTAGGCAGGTTGCCTACTGTATGTGTATTTAGATTCCGGCTGACCAGGTCAGAGAGAAGGGGTTAATGTTTTTCCCACCTTTCCCAGGTAAGTTTGCAGGCTTTTGCTGGAGTTCAGTCTCCCTGCCATGTTCTATAAAAAAGGAAGAGGTCTGGATTCTAAGGGGGCACCGGGGAACACTTAAGAAATGCATGGGTAATGCACGTTAACGTTTTCTGGGTCCTATGATCCGTTCTGGAATGCCAATTTTCTGGAAGAAACCTTGAACATGGACTTCTCTGTTACAGCAACGCCAAGTTTGGACTTTCCTCTAAGAGACTTAACCTGCGCAGGTAACCTGGGGCAACAGTTAGGTTTAGTTAGGAAAGGGATATTATTACATGTCATACATGGTGCCAAGTTTACAGTAAATGCTGATTCAACTGCTCAGAACTTGTTCTGAGGTTGTTCAAAGGGGTGCATGTGAGGTCTAGGCATACTATTAAAGAACTTGGGTCTGCAACCACAATAAGAGGTATGTGTAACATGGTTATAGCAAAGTAACAGCAACCAGTCATTGGCATGATACCTGATAGGTGACAGGTTCTCTGTTAGCAAGCAGGATGGTGCTTAGACTCCCTCCTTAGCTTGGACTCCCTCCCTGTCCATCTCCATCAGTCTCTGGAGTGGACTAGTGTTACCGAAATCTAGGCCCGGTCACTTGGTGCTGAAAGAGAAGAGCTAAGTAAGAGCACGTATGAGGATCGCGCTATGTGCTCAGTGGACCCTATTCTGTTACTTGGAGTGATGTAAAAGAGGTACGCTGACTGGGGAAGTGGGCAGTGGCTCAGCCTGTCCCTCCAAATGCAACATATATATCAGAGCAAGTGTGTAGAACATGAGACGAGAGAAACTCCATGTCTCCGGTACTGCACACATGTTAGGGGTTAGGAGACCGTCTTAATGTTTGACTTTCCACATGACCGCAGCTCTTGCCTGGTCCCCAGGCTTTAGTGAGCACATCTTCAGCGAAGTATTACCCTGTGCAAGAGTTAGTGACCGCGTTCAATGCCTTGCGTAGTCCAAGGAACCCACCACAAAGGGGGTCCTTTCATGTGTCCCTAGCTTGGTACTTGGTATTAGAGAGGGAAATATGGAGGACGTGATGGAACACCAGTCTACCCCTCTTACATACACTCCAGTGACAGCTAGTGGCCATACTGGGTAACTACACTGGGTAATCATGTGCCCCTACCCTACACCTCTAAATGTAACCCTTAATATAATATATGCACCTGGGGAGAATCTAACACATTGTTAAAACCTTTTCTCATGATCTCATAATACTATTTCCGCAAATGGGTCATGTGGGTTTTAGAAATTATTGACATGGGATGAACTGAGCAACAAAGAAAGTAGTAAAAAATCTTCATGTTGTTTTGCACCGACCTAATCCCACACTATTAAAAAAAAATATGAGAGAAAGGGGAATTCAATGAGATGTTCCTTGTTTTGTTTTTGTGTTTCATCCTGCAGGGTTGTATTATTAAATAATAGAAAGATCTCCGAGACAATATGTTTCAAAATGTAGCTTCTTCCCTTGCCATCCAGCTGAGTAGCAGTCTTTGAGTTCATACATCATTTAATAATCTGATCAAGTTCTTTGTGTTTTCCCCAAGGTTTTCTAATTATGCCACTTTCACTACTACTATATCAGCACACAGTACGCTTATATATCCTGCTGGGTAGATGAATGCCTTTTAAATAAATATGACAAATATATATGCTTTTTCATTTTTCTGGGCAAAACTAAATCTGCTTTACAGACAGATATATATATTTGTATAGCCCATAATATTTCTGAAAGGAAAACTGCTACAATATTTTGAGTCACACAAGAACAATTATGCAAATAAAGACTATTGACTCAGACATCAACCTGCCATGGCCCGGCACATGGCTCTGAAAAAAACCCTGAATCCAGTGCTGCAAAGTAGGATCCAGGCAACTGACATTTTCAGAAGGAGGTCAGCAATGGCTGTCCCTGTGCTGTTATTATCCACTTTAGCCCCAGAAGGATTTCCACCTTTTTGAGCACTTTTGCGATTTTTGCGATTCGGCACTGCGTCGCTTTAACTGACAATTGCGTGGTCATTCGACGTTGTACTCAAACGAAATTGACGTCCTTTTTTCCCCACAAATAGCGCTTTCTTTTCTAAAGCATATATGCAGCGCTTTCTTTTGGTAGTATTTGATTACCTCTGTATTTTTTACTTTTTGCTAAAATACAAATCCAAAAAAAATATATAAAAAAACAAATGTATTCATCAGTTTTGGCCGATATACATTCTTCCTCATATTTTTGGCATAAAAAATTGCAATCGGCGTATATTGATTGGTTTGCGCAAAAGTTGCCGCGTTTACGAACGATGAGAATTAATTTATGGGGTTTTTATTTTTTACTAGTAATGGTGGTGATCTGCGACTTTTAGTGGGACTGCGACATTGTGGCGGACATGTTGGACAATTTTGACACTTTTTTGGGACCAGTGGCATTTATACAGCAATCAGTGCTATGAAAATGCAGGGAAGGGGGCGCCCTAGGGGTTAACTGTGTTCCCTGGTATGTTTTACTAACTGTGTGGGGGCTGGGCTGGCTGGGGGAGTAGAGTGATTGCGGCTCCCATATACAAGGAGCCTACGATCACACTCCTTCTCCCCTGTCAGAACGGAGATCCGTTGTTTACATGCACGGGCCTCCGTTCAGTCACTGTGGGGGAGCGTTCGCGGGTAGCTGGCGGACATCAAGTCTGCCCTACCCACTCCCTGTAACACAGTAAGCACACGAGTGTGCCTCCGGCGGCACGCGCACGCTCACGATCTGCAATCTCGCAGCCGCCGTCAGATGATGGCGGTTTGCAATATCTAGCCAAGTTGCCGCTGTCAAGCCACGGCGAGTGGTCAGCAACTGGTTATTATATGCTTTACATGAATGTATGAAGTTACCCACCAAAAATGGCCAGCAGGTTAGTGCAGCTACCACACAGATCTTGCTTGGCTGGAGATAACAATTCCTATACAAATCATCAATACGAAAAATAATATTCAATATACTGTATCTGAATATTGTAACTATGTATTTATAAAAATGGTTTAAATGGCCAAAAATTTGCCCAGAGTGGATGAATCAATTTTTCCTAATAATGTAACAAAGCACCCCCCCCCCCCCGACCCTTCAATTGGGACACATCTGATCTAAGGATACAAATTTTACCTGAAACTTTTTTTTATCTATGATGGATAGCCTCATGTCTCCCTACTGGGGAATTCAAATCACCAATTTCTATGATGTAGGTGTGATCATGTATTCTATGCCACATATTATGTTTTGTCTCTCCTACATAGTAGCAATCGCATTAACAGGAAACCATAAAAACAACTCTTTTTGTTTGAAGATTTAGAAAATGCTTAGGAATCAGTTCTTTATCATTAGGAAGAATAATTCATTTCTCATCCCAGATATACTGAAAATAAATACAATCCCCACATTTTTGTGTGTCTTTTACCCCACCTACATTTCTATGTGTATTGGTAACATGGATTTGTGCCAGCTTATCTTTGATAGAGGTAGCCCTCCTCTATACTATTTCTGGGATATTTTTGATTTGCCTGTGTTGTTGAGTATATCACATTATAATTATGAAAAACAAAACAAAAAGGAAGGCATGCATACCTAGTGCATTACCAGTGACATTTAATGAATAGTAAAAACAGTAACAAATGGGTACTCACAAAATGCAACTGTCAATGAGCCATATAACCATACAGTGTGGGGTAGTGTGGACACGTGTGCTGTAAAACAATATACACGCTCTATACCTCCCAACTTTGTGGGAACATGACTGCGCACCAATGCACAAAACAAGGTCTATGAAGACATGGATAAGCGAGCTTGGGGTGGAGGAAATTGACTGACCTGCCCAGAGTCCTGACCTCAAACAAACAGAACAGAACACTTTTAGGATGAACTAGAGCGGAGACTGTGAGCCAGGCCTTCTCATCCAAGATCAGTGCCTGACCTCACAAATGCGCTTCTGGAAGAATGGTCAAACATTCCCATAGACACACTCCTAAACCTGGTGGACAGCCTTCTCAGAAGAGTTGATGCTGTATATATATAGATAGATAGATAGATAGATAGATAGATAGATAGATAGATAGATAGATAGATAGATAGATAGATAGATATACAGTATGTCACAAAAGTGAGTACACCCCACGCATTTTTGTAAATATTTTATTATATTTGTTCATGTGACAGCACTGAAGAAATGACACTTTGCTACAATGTAAAGTAGTAAGTGTACCGCTGGCAACAAAAGTGAGTGGATGTTAGAGTCCTTGTGCTCCTCCACCTTCCGTTTGAGGATGCCCCCCAGATGCTCATTAGGGTTTAGGTCTGAAGAAATGCTTGGCCAGTCCATCGCCTTTACCCTCAGCTCATGAAAATATATAATAAAATATTTATAAAAATGTGAGGGGTGGACTCACTTTTGTGAGATACTGTATATCTATTAGATTGTAAGCTCTTCTGAGCAGGGCCATCTTGATCCTCTTGTATTTTATTGTATTGTAACTGTATTGTCTCCATTTTTCATTGTAAGGCGCTGTGTAAACTGTTAGCACTATATAAATCATGTATAATAATAATAATAATATCAAAAAGTCTCAAAGTGGCTGCTATACTTTACCTAAACTTTTTATGTTTCTGAGTTCTGGGTTTGTCAGTACAGTACTTATGTTATCTCACGAGGGCTCATTTGATTAAGCCTGTCCTCCATGCAGAGCAGCTGGCAGATTGTGTGTGCATCTACCTTGGAGCTGCGTGCAGGCAGCCCATAGAAGTGGATGCACACACAGTGCCAGCATGGACACAATCACATGTCAAACTTTGACATGCTGGCAGGAGCTTTACAAGCTTCACCATAGGCTGTAACACAAGTTGGATTAAATCAAAACCATGTGAAATTTTTTTAGTTAAAACAAAATGATTTATAGTAAAAAGATGTACTTGTGTTTCTGTTATTTTACATTTCTCTTTTACTTTTCTACATCTTAATTAAAGGAAAGGATGGGAGATTTACGCTTAAGTAAGAATTGTGAATCTAATTAACAAAACTGTCAGTCACATTATGCTACAAATGGTTACATCTTGGCAGGTTGAAAAGATTGAGAAGAAAAACAAAAATCATTCAGTGTGATCACATCATTTTCTGCATTAAGTTGTCATTTTTATATCTAACAGCCCTTTACACAAAAGTTGTGATTTTCATATATATATATATTGTAAACGTTCTGGGTGATTTAACTCAAGTGGCGCATGGGACTTCCAGGAAACATGCCACTGAATACTGTGTTTTAAGGGCATGGCAGCCCATTTTTATTAAAAGGAACGGAAAAGTTAAAACAAACAGTAATCTTCCCTCGCTGGAGGTTCCACCATCATTGTATAAGACACCCTTCAGCCTCCTGGCTTACTCACTGTCAGCTTGTAGCTGTTTGGTGAATCAAACGATATTCAGCCCTCCTGGCTTATGAACAGTATTCAGCCCTCCTGGCTAATAAATTTAGCTCTCCTACTTAGGCCTTCTGCTTCAGCCTAGGTCTGTCTCTCACAGACTGGATGCTCAGCAACTCGGTGCTGCCATGTAGTAGCCTCATGCTACACTGGCTCCCACCTGTCTCCTAGGTGAAGCCCTTCCTGACTCCCAGGCCCAGACCTACTGTCTGCAGGGTGGAGTCGTTTCCAACTGGGAACCCTGAGCCATGGTCTTGTCATTACTTAACCACTTCATCCCCGGAAGGATTGCCCCTTTAGGACCAGAGCACTTTTTGCGACTCAGCACTGCGTCTCTTTAACTGACAATTGCGCTTTTGGTAGTATTTGATCACCTCTGTATCATTTCTGATCACTGCTATAAACAAAAAAGTGTGTAAATTTTGCAAAAAAAAAACATATTTCTTACTTTTTGCTAAAATACACATCCAAAAAAAATATAAAAAAACAAATGTATTCATTGGTTTTGGCCAATATATATTCTTCCTCATATTTCTGGTAAAAAAAAATCGCAATCGGTATATTGATTGGTTTGGGCAAAAGTTGCAGCGTTTACAAACGATGAGAATTAATTTATGAGGTTTTTATTTTTTTAAACTTTTTATTAGAAATGGCGGTGCTCTGCGTTTTTTCGCGGGACTGTGACATTCAGCGGACATGTTGGACAATTTTGACACTATTTTGGGACCATTGGCATTTATACAGCAATCAGTGCTATGAAAATTCACTGATTACTGTATAAATGCCACTGGCAGGGAAGGGATTAACACTAGGGGGAGCTCTAGGGGTTAACTGTGTTCCCTGGATAATGTTACTAACTGTGTGGGGGCTGGCCTGGCTGGGGGAGGAGAGTGATCGCGGCTCCCATACACAGGGAGCCTGACAGAACGGGGATCCGCTTGTTTACATTAGCGGTCCCCGTTCTGTCACTGCAGGGGAGCGATCGCGGGTAGCCAGCAGACATTGAGTCCGCCCTACCTGCTCCCTGGCTCCCATGTAACACAGTGAGTGCATGGGCGTGCCCCTGGCGGCGCACACGCGAAATCCGCAATCTCGCATCCGCCGTCACCTGGTTTGCTATATTGCGCCAAGTTGCGTGCCGGCGGCAACTGGTTAAAGCCCAGAATACAGCTGACTCATTAATGAACTGGTTTTCTCCTAGACTTGGAGCCTGGCAGGGTAACACCCTGCTACATACCCTCCCCCCCTGTTTCGACCCTGGAGGGGGCGCAACATACCAACCAATCTTCCTCAAGTTAGCACCTCTAGCGCCATTGTAATGGGAAATCCAAAATCTTACCATTGTCACTGCAACAGGAGTGAGGGGAAATCTTTCAATGGTGACAATTTTCAGAGAGCTTATTTCCCTTCACTTCGATCAGTTCCAACAATGTCCATGGGTAGAGAAAAGAAGTAGGAACATTGACAGCAAATACATAAATAAAGCTTTTACCCATTACTATCCAACCTTACTCCAAAATTTAAAAAAAAGTTTTTTCATTTTTAATTATTTTAAAATGTTAATTTTAATTTAAGCAAGGATATATATAGGTGCAATAGGCCTATGCCTATAAGCAGCAGAAGAAAAGATATGGGGTGATCTGAAGAGGGCTGTGCACAGGAGATGCCCTCTGACAGATTTGGGGTGTTTTTGGAACGAAAAGTGGGCATATATTGCCAAGTCAAGATGTGCCATGCTGACTCATACCCAAAAAGACTGAGTGCTGTAATAAAATCAAGAGGTGCCTCAACAAAGTATTAGTTTAAGGGTGCTCACACTGATGTGTTCCAAGGTATTGCTAATGATACCTCACACTTACATGAAACACACATGACCCAAAGAATACCACAACACATGCAGTAGAAAATACACGTGTTGCCTTGTGGTTTCACGCAAAAAAAAAAAAAAGATTCTTTTGATGTCATCTCCCCAGGAGAGACCACTCACTTGGTCCAAGCAGTGGCGGCTGGTGAAGTTTTTGGATGGGGGGGCGCCAGGCCCCGCCCTTCCCTTTGACCCCTCCTACTTTTAATAAGCCCCGCCCCTTATAGAATCCACCCACTCCGTCCCCTGTATTCCACATATTGTGTCAGGAGTATACAGCTCAGCATCACAGGACAAAGTATACAGCTCAGCATCACAGGACACAGTATACAGCTCAGCATCACAGGACACAGTATACAGCTCAGCATCACAGGACACAGTATACAGTGAAACAGGTGGGGGCAGTTTGCAGCCAGGGACACAGGTGGGGGCAGTTTGCAGCCAGTGACACAGGTGGGGGCAGTTTGCAGCCAGTGACACAGGTGGGGGGGGGTGGACACAGTGACCGACGTTTGACGGGGGTG